>JARBWK010000001.1:213971189-213988054 GCA_030556195.1 Anolis apletophallus
GCACAATTAAAACTTGTGCACCAGTTGCGTCCATATCTTGGGAACTCTGGTTAATTCTTTATATTTATTCCAGATTTTTATCAATGAGGAGCGAATGAAGTGATTCCCAAAATTCTTTTCCTTCTGGGTTCCACCGTACCAAAGGTAGGAGTGCCACCCTTTACGTAAGTCAAATCCTTCCAAGGTTAGAATCTTACTTCTGCTTAACAGAGTCCAGTCTTTTATCCATGATAGTGCGCAGGCCTCATAGTACAATTTAAGATCCGGGAGGGCAAAGCCTCCCTTCTCTTTTTGCATTATCATTACATTATAATTGATTCTTGGTTTTTTCCCTTTCCATACAAAGCTCATTAAATCTTTTTTCCATTTTTTAAATACCTCCATGCTTCTTATTATTGGTAGATTCTGAAAAAGGTACAACATTTTAGGTAATGAAGTCATCTTTATAGCTGCGATTCTTCCTAATAGGGAAAAATTCATTTTTTTCCATTTCTCCAACTCATCTTTTATCTTTGTCCATTGATTTAAATAGTTGTTTTTTAACAGATGCATATTTCTTGCTGTTAGCCAGATTCCGAGATATTTGATCTTCGATGTAATTTCGATTCCTGTCATTTCTTGCAGTTTTAATTGGTCTTGCTTTTTTATATTCTTTGTTAAAATTTTTGTTTTCTGGCTCCTCTGTCTATTCCTTTTAGAATTTTGCTGGATCAGGTGGCCTCTCATCACAGCTTTATAGGCATCCCACACTACTCGTATTGGAGTCTCTTCCTTCATAGTTTGTTCAAAAAATTCTGTAGTCCTATCTTTATAAATCTTGATGTCTTCAGGGGTTTATAATAGATTTTCATTCAATCTCCATTTCCTCGTTCCTCTTCTCTGGTTTATCGTCATTGTCAATGCTCCATGGTCCGATATGTCTCTTGGATGTATCTTTATTTCTTCCACTTTTGTTGAAAGTGTCTTTGTTGTCCATATCATGTCTATCCTCGACCAACTATTGTGACGAGCGGAGTAATAAGTATAGTCCTTTTCATTTGTATTCTTCAGTCTCCAAACATCCTCCAAGTCATATTCTTTCTGCCATTTGACAAGGCTATTGGGTAGTGTACCTCTGTCTTCCGCGTTTGATTTTTTCATTGATTTTGATTTATCTTTGTATTTATCCATTACTCCATTGAAGTCTCCTAACACTATGAGGTGATTGCTTTGCTCGTTGCTCATCTTCTTTTTCAAGTTTTCCACAATTTTTTTCTTTGATGCGTTGAGGGCATATATATTACAGATTATAATTACCTCAGTTCCTACAGTTATTTTCACCGCCAGCATTCTTCCTTCTTCATCTCGAAAGAGAAATTGTGGATCTAATTTTTCATCAATATACATTGCGACCCCTCTTTTTTTCTCTGGGGCCGAGGAGAAGAATACCTTTCCGATTTTTTTCTGTGTTAAGTGGGAAATATGTTTTTGTTTAATATGTGTTTCTTGCAATGCCACCACATTATAATTACCACTCTTAATTGGATTAAAAATTCGTTTTTGTTTATTGGGAGAGTTTAAACCATTCACATTGTTGGAGTAAAACTTCAGTTGTTGTACAAAACTAGCCATCGTGAAATTTAGTTAATATCTCATCTATATCAGTATCCTCATTTTTTTCTTCTTCACCTTCTTCTTCTTCTGCTTCTTCTTCCACTCCTTCTGGTGGATCTGTGAAGGCGGATGATGAGGCGGTTGCTTCTTGGGATTCAGGTGTATTGACGCGTTTCCTTTTAGCTTTTTTCTCCTTCTCCAGAGAGCTGAGTGGAGTTCTGATTTTCCTATCTTTCTCTAATCTTCTATAGAAATCCTTTGCTTTTTCCTCAGAGGTTAGCCAGATTTTTTCATCCTTATAGGTTACCATGATTCCCTCATTTCGTTCCCATCTAAATCGGATATCCAATTGCTTAAGTTCCTTCGTAAGGAAAAAATACTTCCTTCTCCTGTTCAGCATAGTAATGGGGAATTCTCGGAGAACCATCACTTTAGTGTCTCTAAAGTTGATAGGGTTAGTATTTGTTCTTCTCCACACCTCTTCTCTCACTCTCTTTCGGATGAAGTTTACAATCACATCCCGAGGGGTCTTATTCTTTTTTGCATATGTTGTCTGAATTCTGAAGATCTTGTCTACCTCTCTATCCACTTCTCTCTCCGGCATTCCCATTACTTGGGAGATCAGCAGGATTATGGTCCCTCTTATATCCTCTCCTTCTTGTTCAATCACATTCCTAAATCTAAGCTGATGCTCCATCTCATTGTATTCCAGTCTTTCTGGTGTTATTTCTGCTGTTACACTCTTCTTTTCAATTGTTTCGACTTTTTTCTGGATCTTTTTTTGAGTTTTTTCCATTTTGCTTTGGTCTGTTTTAATTTGGTTTATGTCTTGCAAAGCGTCTGAAACTTCTTTCTTCATAGTAGTCCATTCCTCTTTTAATTCTCTTTTCATTGTTAACATTTCTTCTTGTGTAACTTTCTGTTGTAATTCATGTTTCTCGGCCAGCTTCTGCAGTTTATCTTGTTTCCCTGCTAATTCATCTTGCTTGACTGCCATTTTTTGAATATCTTTCTGGATTTCTCTTAAAAGCTCTTTCATCCCTCCATCCTCTGGCCCTTGGTCAGAGAAAGAGCCTCTTCTGGGTGGGGCTTTCATATCTTTCCCATCTTTTCCTTTTGGCACTGTCATTATTAACAATCTGGTATACTTTTTCCCAATTTCTACTTTACAGATATCACACCAAATTCCTCTTTTCCCACTTACTAATTGGTCACAATTATAATAGTAATTAGCTTTTCAACAATATAAACAATCCTCTATAACTTGTCCCAATTACTTAAATGCTTAATACCCCTGATCTGCCCCTATTTAATCAATTGTTCAATTAATACATCAATTCAGTAATTAATTTTTCAATGAAATATAACCCAGATCATGCAATATCCCACAACCCAATCAATCAAGTGCCTCCCCCTCCCAGATAGTTCTCCACCAGTCAATTTTAATCAATTAATCAATTAATCAGGCAGTAATTAATTCGCCCACAGGCTTGTCCCTCCCTCTGTTCCTTTATTCAAACAATATTCTAATCAATGTTAAACTTTATATTCATCCGAACCAATTCATGAAGTCAGAGTTCAGTACTTGCAAATTTTCAAATAGATTGGTTATAAAAGCCAATGGGTCTCTTCCTGGATTCCATGTATACAGACGCCAGATCCCGTCTGCGCTCTCGCCCGTCACGATGGTATCGTCTGCTTCCCTTCCTGGTCCGTCGTCTCCGTACCTCGCCTCCGCACCTCGCCTCCGCCGCCTCCGGTCACCAATCTCTTCGCTCGGTCCACCGTCTGCTTCCCTTCCTGGTCCGCCGTCACCCTGCCTTGCCTCCGCTGCCTCAGATCCCCCGCCTCGTTACTCAATTCACTGTCTGCTTCTCTTCCTGGATCGCGGGCTCTTCTTCCGGCTTCCGGTTTCCGGCTTCCGGTCTCCCCTTACTCCTCTCCTTACGCTCTATCCTCCGAGTTCTTCTTTATGGTAGGTGTTCCCTTATTTGCCTTCCCTCCTTCTTCCGGCCTCGTGTGTGCTCACCCAAAGGAGAAGCTTCGAAGCTTCTTCAGTTGGAGTTGTTTACAAAGAAGGGGAGGTGTAGCCATAACAATTCTGCTTCAAGGTCGGTGCCATCTTTCTATTGTTTTATTTCCCGTTCTTCACCCGCTGTCCGATTGGGCTTTAGATGCCTTCTCCCCACGTCGATCACGCCCAAATTTCAAACTAATGTAATTATATAATAAAGTCTTTCTTGCGCCTCACTTTCAGCTTCCCTCCAACCCTCTCCAGCCGCGGCTTCTTTAAATTAATCTTTCTTTTGCTCTACTTTTTCACCTCATAGACTCAATAATACTCTCATTAGTTATGGCAAGGTCTTGTAGATTAACCTAAAACCAAATGCAACATAGACCATATACATCGGATTAGTCCCATTCATAGAGTCACAGCCAGCACTGTAAAGTGTACATGGAAAAGATTACCAGAGTCTTTGTTGATGATATGCAGTGCAGGCAAGAGAGAGTCCATGTGTTGAAAATAGGATTCCACAGGAGTGGGGGCAAACACACACACAAGCAGGAACGGAGCGGCGCTGAGGTGGGGAATGCCCAAGCAAAGCGGCTGCGGAGGAGAGTGAGTGCGTCTTTCCCCGCGGGCAGAAAGCCAGCGCAGCTTGCTTGCATCAGTGGAGACTCCGAAAGGGAGGGGGGAAATATCCCCAGGACTACTGCCTTGAGAGTGGATATAGCGTCTCCATACAATAAAAGCCGAATTCCACAGCCAAAAAGCCGACGGTAAGACAATGCTCAATATTGTTGCGGCCACATTTAGAAACCGTTTCGGGACATCCTCCCTTTTTCAAGGCTTAGGTGCCGAATATGGCATCCTCAATCAAATCTCAAATGAGAAAATCATAACCCTGCTCTTCCATTAGCAGGGTGACCCAAAGGTGATGCTAATGGAAGAGCAGGGTTATGATTTTCTCATTTGAGATTTGATTGAGGACGCCTGAGTCCCCTGCGGGGTGAGAAGGGCGGAATATAAATGATGTAAATAAATAATAGTTTTCCAGGCCTCAATATTTTACAATTGTGCCTTCTCCCCAATTAGGCCCCATCATACTTCTTTCATACAATTTCATTCACACCAAATCCATTTAATTTCTACACATTATATTTTATGACAATATAGCCCACAGCACATGATATTCATTACCTGTCTTCTGTTTGAGTGTTAAACATGGCTGCACTGCTTAGCTTCCCAGATGGGAGCTGATGCCTTTAGGGCAGTGGTTCTTAGCCTGTTGCTCCCCAGATGTTTTGGTCCTCAACTTCCAGAAATCATAACAGCTGGCAAACTGGCTGGGAGTTCTGGGAGTTGTAGGCCAAAACAACTGAGGACCCACCGGTTGAGAAACACTGCTTTAGGTATTGAGGCCTATGTGGTAATACATGGGACAAAGAAAATGAGGTAGGCATCGCATGCATTATGTCTTTCTTTCCTTGCAAATCTCTTTCTGAATTCATGGATAAAATTATACATCACATTCAGTCAAAATAATCAATGCCTGTTGGAGGTTGCAGCAAGGCATTGTCTTATGGAGTGTAGATTAGAATAAAAGACCCCGAGGAGACCCATACCCGAAATATGGTGGAAATGCCTTCCACATCCTCTAAAACAGGAGTTCTCACAATGTGCATGATATAATACATAAACATTTCTTGGTGCTCGACCAAAGATGTTTGCTTCAAAAAGGACCTCACGGCTGAAAAGAGGTTTGAAAACCCCTAAAGGGTACTTAGAAGCAAAATATCCAGGACCAGCAATGCAACATTGAAGGATGTGTGTGACTTAAGTGTCGAACAAGTAATGTCATGATAGTGTAGGTCAGTTTTTCTCAACCTGGTGGTTAGTATCCCTTTGGGGGTCGTGAGGGGGTGTCAAAGGGGTCGCCAATGACCATCAGAAAACATAGTATTTTTGTTGGTCATGGCAGTCCTATGTGGGAAGTTTGACCCAATTCTATCATTGGTGGGGTTCAGAGTGCTCTTTGATTGTAGGTGAACTATAAATCCCAGCAATTAGAACTCCCAAATGTCAAGGTCTATTTTCCCCAAATTCCATCAGTGTTCACATTTGGGCGTATTTTATTTATTTATTTATTTATTTATTTTATTATTCGGGCTTCTATGCCGCCGACTCCCTGAGGCTCGCGGCGGCTTACAGGAGCCGAAGGGCACAGTAAAATACAGGCAATAAGCAGTTAAAAACAATTAAAAACAACAGCAGTACAGTAATTAATAACACAGTTAAAACAATGAACAGCACATCATCCTCAGAAGAACGAATAGATGGCGGGGCATGGGCAGGACTTACTCACCAAAGGCCTGCTTAAACAGGTATGTTTTACAGGCCCGTCTAAATGGGAGCAAGTCCTTCATAGCCCGAGTTCCGGCCGGGAGGCGTTCCACAGCGTAGGTGCTATGACAGAGAACGCCTCCAGCGGGTAGCAGTCAGCCTTGCGAGTTTAGCTGAAGGTATCTCCAGGAGATTGGAGTCCTCAGACCGAAGTGATCTCAGAGGGCAATATGGGGTGAGACGGTCCCTCAAATACGCTGGCCCCAGGCCGTGTAAGGCCTTAAAGGTGAGGACCAACACTTTGAAGGTGATCCGGTGCTCAATTGGCAGCCAGTGCAGATCCTGCAAAACAGGTGTTATGTGGGCGCCAGCAGGCGTGCCAGACAGGAGCCGGGCGGCAATGTTCTGCACTAGCCTGAGCTTCCGGGTCACCGACAGAGGAAGGCCAACGTAGAGCGCGTTGCAGTAATCCAGCCTTGAGATGACTGTGGCTTGGATCACCGTGGCCAGATCGTTCCGGGAGAGATAGGGGCCAGCCTCCTTGCCTGTCGCAGATGAAAAAAAGCGATCTTGCTGACCGCAGAGACCTGGGCCTCCATGGTCAGCTGGGAGTCCAAATGGACCCCAGGCTCTTTACGGAAGGCGATGGGCATAACACCGCACCGTCCAGGCTCGGAAGCTGGACATTTACATCACCCGGGCGACCCAGCCACAAGATCTCCGTCTTCGCCGGATTCACCCTCAACCTACTGGCTCGCAGCCATCCAGTAACGGCTTCGAGGCAGTGTTGGAAATTATTGGGGACAGAACCCGGCCTGCCCTCCATCCTCAGAATGAGCTGGGTGTCGTCAGCGTACTGGTGACACTCCAGCCCATAACTCCGCACCAGCTGTGCAAGCGGCTGCATGTAGATGTTAAATAACAGAGGGGAGAGAATGGCCCCCTGGGGGACCCCACAGAGTAGTGGGGAGCCCTCGGAGACCACCTCGCCCCTCCTCACACGCTGAGACCGCTGGTGGAGGAAGGAGGTCAGCCATTTAAGGGCTGTCCCCCTCACCCCAGCCACGGCCAGGCGGTGGATCAATAGATTGTGGTCGACCGTGTCAAACGCTGCCGTGAGGTCCAATAACCAGAGCAGCGCAGACCCGCCTTGGTCGAGCTGGCAGCGGAGTTGGTCTGTGATGGAGACCAGAACCGTCTCAGTCCCGTGCCCGAACGGAAGCCGGACTGGAAGGGGTCTAGCCATGTTGCATCATCTAAGAAGGACTGCAACTGCTCCGTTACTGCCCTCTCAACTACCTTCCACAGGTACGAAAGGTTCGACACTGGTCGTGCCAAGTTTGGTCCAGATCCATCATTGTCTGAGCCCACAGTGCTCTCTGTATGTAGGTGAACTACAACTCCAAAAACTCAAGGTCAATGCCCACCAAACCCTTCCAGTATTTTCTGTTGGTCATGTGTGCCAAGATTGGTTCAATTCCCCCATTGGTGGAGTTCAGAATGCTCTCTGGTTGTAGGTGAACTATAACTCCCAGCAGCTACAACTCCCAAATGACAATCTCAATCCCCCGCCCCTACCTCACCAGTCTTCAAATTTGGGTGTATCGGGTATCCGTGCCAAATTTGGTCCAGTGAATGAAAATACATCCTGCATATCAGAGATTTACATTACGATTCATAACAGTAGCAAAATTACAGTTATGAAGTAGCAACAAAAATATTTTTATGGTTGGGGGTCACCACAACATGAGGAACTGTATCAAGGGGTCACGGCATTAGGAAGGTTGAGAAGCACTGGTGTAGATGAATTTAGAGCTAGGATCATGGGTAAGAGGACCCATGCCTGGTGAGCGTTTAAGCTAAACTGAATGAACCAGGACAGAGTAACCACTCACCAGGATGAAGATAAGCTACAGTTATATTTTGACATGAGTCCCATATACTATACACACACATGGAGACAGAAATAATATTAAAAAGTACAAGGTAGATAGAAAGATGAAATGAAAGGATACATTTTATTAAAGAGTTGAAACAATATAGTCTTTGTGGGGAGTCGCCGCCACTGGTCCATTCTTGGTATCCTTATTCACTGCAATTGTGGTAGTCCGGAAAAGGATCAGAAAAAGACATAAAAATTATATTTTTATTCAGATGCCCTTGAAAAAACTATACATTGTTGGGGGATATTGTGTTAAATAACAATAGGAATATATTTACGTATTAATGCCCTTAGACAATGAAATACTTTGACCAGAGTTTTCCAAACTGTGTGTCCTGACACATCCATTTGCCAGCTGCAGTGTGTAGGTGTGGGCTGTTGGAATTTAAGGGAAGGCAGGTGAAGTCAATGCCAACTAATGAGTATTACTAAGAGATAGGATGACCTGCACAACAAAGCCTTGTTTCCATATTGATTCCACAATAGCCAGCTCATGTCCTCCTTGTGCACACTCACTATGAATGGCCCCATGACTAGGAAGATATGATGGAGAAAGCAAGGAACTGGGCTACAGATCAATAAAGCATTTTTCTTTCTTCCAACACCAATAGAAACCAGACTGGTGAACGGTCCAAACCGTTGCTCTGGGAGAGTCGAAGTGTTCCGCGACGGGGTCTGGGGAACAGTGTGTGATGATGGATGGGACCTGAGAGATGCTCAAGTCGTGTGCAGAGAACTCGGCTGTGGAGGAGCTGTGTCAGCCCCTTACGAAGCCCACTTTGGAAAAGGAAAAGATCCCATCTGGATAAATGAAGTCCAATGCAATGGGACAGAGGTTTCCCTGTACAACTGCATTTACAAAATGCACAAGCAATACGAGTGTCGTCATGAAGAAGATGCTGGTGTTGTGTGCTCAGGTAACCGATGAAGCTAAAGACATGTTGATAATTCAGGAAATTTCCAGAGTTCCCTCAGAAGAGTAAAAAACTGGGGAGGAAATTGTGGTGAAATGTGCGAGTGGTGTGGTGGTTTGCGAATAGTGCTTCCTTATGAAAATGTAAGGCAGTAAAGAGGTCAATGAGTTCCTACTTTATATTCCAATCTCTTGAGTCTCCACTGATGTTTCAAATGCCAAGTCCTCAGCATTATTGCTATAACTTACTGTTCATCTCCAAAGGGTTATACCTAAGGGGAAAGTACTTTTTCTACACTAATTTCAACAGAAATATTTCTAGGAACCAGAAAATAAAAAGAAAGCAACACAAAAATCAGACATAAATAAATTATGTAGATGTGTATGACTCTTCTATGTTAAATACTAGTTTGGGTACCCGGCATTGCCTGGATTATTGGAAGTCATTTTAAATTTTTTTACAAAACACATAAGGTTGTGGGTGTACTACAATTCACTCATGCCAGATTAATCGTCTGAAACTCTATCAATACAAAGTTTGTCACAAAATGCATAAAGGTTGTGGGTGTGCTGCAACTCACATCATGCCAGGTTAACCTTGTGAAACTCTATCAATATTTAAAGTTTGTCACGTTGGGCAAAATGATACATCATCAGTGGGGTTCAGTATGCTCTCCAGCTGCAGGGTGAATTACAACTCCCATTATGATGGGTCAGTCCCATCAAATCCCTCCAATACATTCAGTTGGTCACGGGGGTTCTGTGTGCCAAGTTAGGTCCAGATCAGGGCCGGCCTGACCTTTTCCGGGGGAGTACGCGAAGAAAATTTTGGCGCCCCCCTCCCCCAGCCGCCGCATCTTTTGGCCCCGCCGCCGCCGCCATGTAAGCGCCACCAGCTGGGCGGGCGTCACCGGCTGGGAGGGGCCGCGGCGCCACCTCGCTCCGTGCCCCGCCCTGCCACCGCTGCTGCCGCCACACAGCCGGCCCCATGGGCCGGCTGCACCACCTGAAGCACGGACATTTCCGCGCATGCCCAGAAACTACAGGCGCTGAGACATTTCGCATGCGCGATGCCGCATGGGCACTGACAGGCGCTGCGTGCCTGGCTCCAAAGCAAGTGCGCTCGGGACCCACGCATGTGCAAATGGCGCTGTGGCATGGTTGCACTGAGGTGGGTCATGCCACACAGGAAAACAGGCTGGCTCTGCCAAAGGATGCATCCTTCTTTGCGAGAACGTTGAGCTTGTAGTGGCTGCAAGCGCGAGGGTTCACCCAAATAGCAGCCTTGCAAATTTGTTCAACAGGAACACCCGCGCTGGGATGTAGAAACTGCCCTTGTGGAATGGGCTTTAACACCAACAGGCAATTCCTTATGGGCTAACTGATAAGCCAATCGGATTGCCAGGACTATCCAAGAAGCCAAACGTTGGGAAGTAAGAGGAGACCTAGGGAGTCTTCCTATATTTAAGAAACAACTTAGGGATTTCCTATATGGGGCCGTCCGATGTATGTAATAGGACAAGGCCCTTTTAACATCGAGGGAGTGAAGAGGGCAATCTCCAGGGGAGATGAGGGTTGGGAAAAGGGCTGGAAGGACAATGTCCTGGGTCATATGGAAATGGGAAACAACTTTGGGAAGAAAAGTGACATCCGTCCGGAGGACCACTTTGTCTTCATGGAACCGAACAAACGGGGGGTCAGCCCGAAGGGCTGTGATCTCACTCGCCCTTCTGGCTGAAGTGATGGCCACGAGAAAGGCCGTTTTCCATGACAAATGGGAGATGTGACATGTTGACATGGGTTCGAAAGAGGGTTTGGAAAGTTGAGAGAGAACCAGCTCCAAGCTCCAAGATGGAGGAGGAGGAGAAACAGGGGGAAACGACTTCTTGTATCCCTGTAAAAATACACCCACTAGTGGGTCTTGAAAAAGGGACGGGAGGCCAAATTTTTTTCTGTACCAGGAGAGGGAGGCTAAGTAACATTTGATGGAAGATAGGGAAAAACCTTTAGTGGAGAGGTGGATAAGGAAGTCAAGGACAACGGATGTAGGGGCCGACTGCGGTGAATGACCCAGTGGCCGAACAAACTCACGGAACTTGTTCCACTTGTAAGTGTAAGCCTTCCTGGTAGAGACCTTTTGGGCTGCCTGAATTATGAGGCGGACAGGGTCGGAGAGGTGGGACAAGGCCTGATCCTCCACGCTGTAAGGTGGAGAGATTGGAGGTCTGGGTGTAGAATGAGTCCCTGTTGAAGGGAGAGGAGGTCAGGGTCCAGAGGAAGACGGAGGAAGTCTCCCTGAGAGGCTTGGAGAAGGGGTGTGAACCATGGTTGACGGGGCCACCACGGCGCCAGTAGGATGCAATCCGAATTGTCGGACAGGAGCTTTGTGACCACCCTGGGCAGTAGTGGAAGGGGAGGGAAGGCATAGAGGAGTCCCGGGGACCAGTGGTAAAGAAATGCGTCTCCTAGACAGTCTTGGGATGCGCGAGGGTGGAGTCTCACGCAATAAGTGAGGCAGTGAGTGTTGAGGTGTGATGCAAACAGGTCTAACTGAGGAGTGCCCCAGCGCCTTATCAGTGAGAGGAAGTGGCAGGGGCTGAGCTGCCACTCGTGAGTGGTGGACGAAGTCCTGCTCAGTGAGTCGGCTAGGGTGTTCTGTAGGCCTGGAAGGTGGACCGCCAGGAGAAATGTGTTGTGACAAATGCACCATTCCCATATCCGGAGGGATATAGAGAGGAGAGTGGGGGAGCGGGTGCCCCCCTGCTTGTTGATGTAATATTTTACTGAAGTGTTGTCCGTGAGGACCTGAATGACGTTGTCGGAGACTAGGGTCACAAATGACCGGAGGGCTTTCTCCACCGCTATGAGCTCCAGGGTGTTGATATGGAGCTTCTTCTCAGCAGGAGACCAGCGGCCGCTGATGGTCAGGTCTTGAAGGTGAGCGCCCCATCCCGTGGATGATGCGTCCGTTGTTAGAGTCAAGGACGGCTGAGGAGAGAATGGGAGGCCCGAGCAGACATTGGATCTGTTTGTCCACCATGAGAGGGACTGTAGGACATGGGTGGGGGGATGAAGGGTCATGGTCTGGCTGTCCAGGCCGGGCTGGAACACAGAGAGGAACCACGCTTGGAGGGGGCGGAGGTGGAGGCGGGCAAATGCGGTCACGTTCGTGGTGGAGGCCATATGGCCAAGGAGAGATTGAATGGCCCAGGCAGAACATCGGTGGGTGGTTTGGATGGCTTGGATAGATTGGCATGAATTGAGAAACCGATCCTCTGGGAGGTAGGCCCTCTGGGATACAGAGTCTATTACTGCACTTATGAACTGCACCATCCGGGAAGGTGATAGGTGAGACTTTTCTCGGTTGACCACAAGTCCCAGGCTCTGTAAGAGAGACAATGTATAATTGACATCAGATGACAATTGGTCACGTGACCCAGAGCAGAAAAGCCAGTCATCCAGGTAAGGGAACACGGTGATGCCCTGTTGGCGCAGGTGGGAGGCGACGACCGCCATACACTTAGTAAAAGTCCTCGGGGCCGTGGAGAGGCCGAAGGGAAGGACATTAAAAGAATATGGAGTATCGTCCACCATGAAGGTGAGGTACTTCCTGTGGGACTGTCTAATTGAAATATGGAAGTAAGCGTCCTTAAGGTCAACAGTGGCCATCCAGGCTCCCTTCGGAATGAAAGGGAGGATGGAGGGGAGAGTGACCATCCTAAATTTGCGTGGTGTGATGAATTGGTTAATTCCCCGGAGGTCCAGAAAAGGCCGGAGACCACCATCCCTTTTATCTACGAGAAAATATCTGGAAAAAAAGCAAAACCGGAGGCAGTGGGATGGGGCAGGGGAAATGGCTCCTTTAAGAAAGAGAGAATCAATTTCTTCCAGCAAAGCAGGAGAGGATTGGGTAGATATAGGTTTCCCGGTGGGAGGGAGGGAATCGAACTCTATGGCATAACCTCGGTGAACAATGTCCAAAACCCACTTATCAGTGGTGATGGACTGCCAAACTGGGGAAAAAGGCCGAAGCCTATCAAAAAACAAACTAGAAGCGGCGCTTCCTAATGTCTGAAGCTCTGCCACCTCGATACTGACCCCTGAACGGAGCACCTGGGCACTTGTATCCCTGTGAGGGGAACTGCGGCCGTTGCCCTCCTCTGTATGGAGCGGAGTTGTAGTATCCGCGAAAGGGCTGCTGGTAGTAGTAGGGGCGCCAACGCTGTCTATATTGTTGATAGGGTTGGTAGGAGTGCTGGCCATACTTGCTCAAAGTTTGCTTCATCTTGTGAGACCAGCCTCATCCATGGGCAGATTCTCTATTAGGGAGCGTTGATTGGACGACAATGCTGCGGACCTCAGCCAAGCATGTCTCCTAAGGGCAACTGATCCTGCTATCAGTTTACCCGAGGTATCCGCCCCATGTTTGGCCAAGTCCTTTTGAAGGGTGGCCAGGGTGAGGGCTTCCTGGTGGAAGGCCTTAGCCATGGGTTGATCAGACGTGGGGAGCAGGTCCAAGTATGGGCCTATTTTGTTCCACAAATAGGATTGATAGACGTTCATATAGACGCCATAATGAGCCATTCTGCCTGAAAGGCATGCTGAGGCATAAAACGTTTTAGCCATAGCATCAAGCTTCCTGCCTTCTTTATCAGAAGGGGCATTCTGGTTATTCTGAAGCGGCTTAGGCTGAGCATCGGTCACAATTGAGTTAACCTTCGGAAGCCTGGCCAACCAGGGGGTGGTGGACAGGTCAATCCGATAAAGATTTTCTGCCCGCTTGGACGTGCTTGGGAGGGAGCGCCTTGGGGAACAGGAGGTAATCTCAGCTCCCGGCTTCCAAAGCGTGATAGCTCATTGGCTGGAGGAAATCAGGTGTCTGCTTGCAAACCACCTGAGCACAACCAGCCAATGACGGAAGGCTCCAGAGAAAGGGCGGAAGTGACATCCGACTCCCTTTCCGACAATGGCGGACGGAGCTTCGGTACAAACCTACCCAGCCCTGCTAAGCAAATAACAAGAACGAACAAACGAAAGCATTACGAATAGATGGAAGGTCTACTTAAACTGGGTGAGAAATGAAGGCGCCAACGAGCACATCAAAGAAAAAATACAAAGACTTTCTCAGTGGATGAATCTACAAAATTAGTAGAAATATACTGTGGTTGAGGAGGGAGGGAGAGAGGAAAAATATAGAAAGAGTTGGAAGGTAAATGTTAAAGAAAAAGAAGTACTATTGTTATGATTATAAAATTCAATTAAAAATACAATGGAAAAAAACCCTTTCCTACTCTTTTCAACTCTGCATCAAAAACAGAGCAGAACTGAGTGACAATTAAACATACTGGAGGATTTTGGGGATTGACCCCACATGATTGAAGTTGTAATTCACCCTGCATCAAGTCAGAGCACTGTGACCTCCATTGACAATGGACCTGAATGACATTTGGCACACAGAACCCCCATGACCAAAGAAAAATACCGGAGAGGTTTGGGGGGAATTCACCTTGATTTATAGCCGTCGTAGGTACTGGGATGTATAGTTCACCTGCAATCAAAGAGCACTCTGAACCCCACCAACGATGGACCTGGACCTAACTTTGCACACAGAACCCCAATGACCAACAACAATGCAGGAGGGCTTTGGAGAAAAGTCACCTTGATTTCTAGGAATTACAGTTCCCCTACATCCAGAGAGCACTGTGAATGCAAACAAAAATGGATCTGCACCAAATTTGGCATGCATCTCGTATGCCCCAATTTGAATACTGGTGGATTTGGGGTGGAATTGGTCTTGACATTTATTAGTTGTAGGTACTGGGATTTATAGCTCACCTGCAATCAAAGAGCACTCCAAACCCCACCAATGATGGATCTGGACCAGAGGCGGTCTAAGCGATTCCGCCATGTAAGCGGTCGCGTAGAGCGCCACCGGCTGGGCGGGGCGTCACCGGCTGGGAGGGGCGCCACGGCGCCACCTCGCTTCCGCGCCCCCCCCTGCGGCCGCCGCTGCCGCCACACAGCTGTGGAAATGTCTGTGCCCGGGAGGCGTGCTGCAGCCGGCCCCTGGCTTCCAAAGTGCGTGTTGGAAGCCAGGGGCTGAGATTCGGAGGAGATTATATCGTTATAACCTGCAATATCATCAGAGGGAGTTCTTTTGGTGACTCCTCAGCATTGTGGGTTATAGCTGTTGGTGGAAGTGGGAGCCTGTCTGTGGAAGTGGGAACCCTAGCTTCACACACACATACATATTTTGACTTTTATTATGTGTATAGATAGATTAGCTTAGGTGTACCTGGCATTGCCAGCATATGCATTCAAAATGCTATTTATGAGGGGGGGAAATCATTGTGAACTTTATGGTTTATTAATGGCCCCATTAGAAAATGCATAGCTGTATAATGGGACCATTTAAAATGGTATATATGATGGGTTAAAATTTCTATGAGCCCCAAACCCGGTGAATCTGCAACTCACATATGAGATAGAACTGGCTGGCTGCAAATCCCACCAGGATCGGATCTGGCCAGGTGGAAATCCCATCATCCCCATGCAGGGTGGGTGCAACTCCCACCACTCCCAGATCTTTCCTTCTGGAAATCCCATCAGTTAGATCCTGTTTGGGTTGGAACCAGTGCTGACACAGCTCTTTGGATTTGGGTGTACTCCAGCTTCCATCATCCTCTTTCTTGTCTCCCTCCCCCACACCAAATCCCATCATTATATTAAATGGAATAACTTAGCGTCTTCATACCAGGTTAGGTCTAGATGCACTATGGCTGGACACACATGGGTCTCCAGAGGTGGATGGACTAACACTTCCATCATCCTTTATCAACCACCTTAAACCCCACCAGTGTTTTAAGTTGGTCAATGAAAATGTGTACCAAGGTTAGTTGAGATCTATTATGGGTGCCTGGGATTAACACGGCACTCCAGGTATGGGTGGACCATAACTCTCATCATCATCCTCTGTCATTGTCTTCAAGCTCCATGATAGACTATGATAGGCATATGTACCAAGTGTGGTTGAGAGCAGACCTCCGTTCTAACTATTCCATCAAGTACAGAAGAAACATGAAGCCAAGTTAGGTTGGCCATGTCTGGGACCAAGGCATCCTCATACTTAACTCTTCTATTTTACCAGTTTGATTCAAAGTCATCCCAATGACTGGCATCCCGCTGGTTGTTCCCAGCTAGTGTATGTCCATTCAATGGTTGAATGATGTATCAACATACAGGTAAAATCAATGGGTTCAGTGTTTATAATCTATTGCATTCTAACAAAAAAACCTTTTGCTCTTAATTCATTTTTTACTACATTTCTCTCTTTTCTCTTGAAGATCTCCGTTTAATGAATGGCACAAGTCCCTGCTCTGGGAGGGTTGAAGTCTTTCACAATGACAGGTGGGGCACCATTTGTGATGCTGGCTGGGATTTACAAGATGCCCAAGTGGTCTGCAGGGAGCTGGGCTGTGGCCATGCCTCCAAAGCATTAGGTGGAGCTCACTATGGCCAAGGATCTGGCCCGGTTTGGCTGGAGAGCATCAACTGTACAGGAGAAGAAGCGTCCCTGAAGGAGTGCCAGAAGGGAGGCTGGGGAGAGCACGGTTGCAGCCACAGCCAGGATGCCAGCGTGGAGTGTTCAGGTACATGCCTTTCACGCGTTGCACTTCCTGAAACCTAGATCAGGTTCATGTCTCCGTAACATGATTATGGTCAGGACAAGAGTCTCACTCTTCCAGAACCATCCCTGTTCTATTCCCGTTCTTCCTGTCTTGTCAGCCAGCTGCAAAATCTTGATACCTTATACTGTACATGCAGTCTAGGTCTTTTATATTGAAAGAAACAAAGGACACAAAGAAGCAGGACCCGCCCTCAAAGGCCCCAAAGGCCACGGCAAGCCCATGTAGCACTTGTTCTTCTACCTTCCCGTGTTTTTCTTAGCATGACACTTGTTTCCCCATGGTCTCCAACGTTTTGCATAACTGATAGCAACCAGCATTGTTTCTTCTAATGTCTCAACATGTAGGGGGCCAAAATTTGTACAAATAATCTCTTGCTGAGATTTT
>JARBWK010000001.1:213988154-214143510 GCA_030556195.1 Anolis apletophallus
TGCCTCCACCTCTCTCCCTCCTCACCTATCTTACAAGCCCCCCCTTCTTTTTTCCTACTATCCTTTACCCGAAATTGTTCCACCTCTTTCATTGTTCATTGAGAAATCTTAATAAATACATTTTTAAAAAAGAAAAAAGGAATTTGATCCGAATTTATTCCGAATTACGAAGATTACGACTGAACATACCCAGGCCTAAGAGACACCCCAATATTGAGAAGGCTTCAAGCTATATTGTAAAGCCTATGTAGGACCACCAAAGAGAGAAGATCCATTGGAGTTCCTCTGTGATTCACCAGTCCTTCAATGTTCACTGATGGTGCAACACTCAGCTTTCTTTCCAGGACAATTCTTCGCTCCTTCCCAAGAAGGCTGAGAGGTTGCTGAGAGACTGTTCAGAGACCAAGTGAAGGTTGCTTTTCATTTTTCACTTTCCCATCATTGTGGGCTACATTTTCCTACCATTGCACTTTTCATGATTTTTCCTTCACTCACTTTCCTTCTGGATAATTAGCTGGGAAAGATGCTGCTGCTCTAACTTCTTTTCCAAACCTTCAAACTCTTCTCAAGGTAATCCAGGCTGGGGATTTTTTCCACTGCCTTCCTTTAACTATTTCACTCTTCTGGTGAGACTGCTTTACTCTCTGGTCTTATTTCACAATATCAGCGTTTTTAAAAGGTCACAATCTTCCTATCAGTGTGCATACTCTCCTATCTCCCACATCTCTGCCATTGCTTAGGAACTGTATCAGTCAGCCCACTTGCTTCCTGTCCACAGCCCAGATGATAAAGGAGCACTTCCTTTACAAACATTTCTGAAAAAAGATTGGTCCCTCCAAACCGAAGACGGGCCTGTCAGTGGCATCACGGGGAGGAGGGGGTCTCTGGGCTGGGTGGCATTCCCAAACATTCTTCAAAACCATCCCAGGTGGAGCATGTTTCAGTCATCCAAATGGCATTGTAATTGGAAGATGAGCTGGAGACTTGCACCTCTAAAGGTTAGACAATCATGAGGCATCTACTACTTCAGTGTAGAATAACAGATAGAGATTTGAACTCATTGGGGGAAGAACGAGTCCCACTCTATGCTGCTCCTGTCCAACCTCATCGGGAATAACTGTGTCCAATACTCTTCTAGGGAGGGTTTTTGTTAAAGGCTTTAGCCTCCCTTGTTCCAAAAATTATTGTCTCTCTAACTTGTTTTTTTTTACATTATACTGTATATTTCCTTGACATGTTTATTTATTTTCAATATACTCTTCGAACATTTCCCAGTTTGTTCGTTTCATTGGTCTCCCTGTATCCTTTCTCAGAAAATATGTTGATTTGTCCATAATATTTATCTCGATCAGTTTGTCTATCGATCGTTCTATTTGCGGAATCTGTTCTGTTTTCCACAGTTTTGCGTAAATTATGTAGTAATATATGTAAATATAATGTCTTCATTTCTGTCCAGTTTTTTTTAGTCATTTCTTATTTGCCACCGTTTCCAAATACAATAGAGGGGGAACAAAGTGGATTTGAAGGAAAGTAGGAAAGAAGTAGGTAGTGAGGTTGGTAGAGGAGGTGTGAGGGGGTGGGGTTGGGTTGGGTTGGGTAGGGTAGGTGGGGGGTGGGTGTGTGACTGGGAAAGGGGGACTGGAAGGGTTCCGGTTCATTCCACAGGGAGGTCGCTCTTCCAAAATAAGTTTTCTTTAGAGTTCGCTATCTAATTGGCTCTGAAGACCTTTTTTTTTTTTGTTTACATTGCTAGTTAATCTAGTTAATCTAGTTTTCGAATATTCAGTTTCATTGTCTCCTGCAGGTATATTCTTAGAGGTCATATTAAAGCAGAATTGATGCTTTTAGCAGAAGTGATGTCAGAGGAGAGTGATGCACAGCAAAGGTTTTAGAATAACTGGCCTTAGAATAGCAGGGTAGCTTGCCAAGCAACAATGTCGAGAATAATATCTGAATGGTTAGAAGCTGCGCATGGCAAATGTAGCTATCCCTTTGGCAGACACCCAGGGAAAAGCTATGTAGAAATGTTTCAATCTGAGTACATGTTGTGTATAACAGTAGATAGCACACTGTGAGAATGAAGAATTAACACTGCGCCACAGCTTTTAGCAAATGGGAATGTTATGCCAAATAATCTGTTTAATTGGTGAATGAAATGTGATCATGAATGCCAGCCAATTGCAAGTTGTGAAGATGGGTGGGACTAAGAGAATGCCACCATTGTTTGTATAAAATCAGGATGCTGGGACTTGTTCGTCACTCTGCCATCTTAGCAGCTTTTATGCTAGGCAGATTCCGTCAGCTGATGTCAATAAAGTTGGCTTCATTGTACCACAGTATCAATTGTTACGTCATCTGTACCTGCACTCACACGAAGGTCGCCGCCTGAGAGTCAGAGGTATTTGCCTAAGGAGTTTTGGAACTCCCGATTTGCTGCTACAATATCAAACAACGAGGGGTCACCTCTGTGGCTCAAACAACAACAATGTGTGCGGGATAAACTTACGTATATATCAATACTTTGTGTATATATCCCAAATAATAAACATATGCAAGCTGGTCACTGTGTTATCAAAATCTGTAATTTAAATCATAACATTTATATACGAAGCAATATTCAATACCATATATACATATTTATATTCTGGCCACATGAAAGAGACTGTTTTTCTAATAAGACCGAACCCATGCTTGATGTTCAACATTATTATCAGTGATATTGGTGCGCCTTCTTGGTTTTGTCCCTAGTGTTGTGTTGCAATATATGCAAGAAGATTGCGTTTGTAATACTATTATTAAACTTATGATATTAATGATAGACAACTAATGATTGATTCATGTTATTGATGGTAAATCCAGAGTAGTTAGTTTTGGACTATTCCAGCACAGTCCCAGAACTGCGTCCTTCCCTCACAAAACTCCTGACTCAACTGACGCTTAACTCCAAACTGCCTCTTTTCAAAATCCCCTCCTCTTTCCACGTCGGTTGGCTCCTCCCCCTTTTGGCTAGGGCTGGTTGTCATGGCAATGTCCACAACCAGGCCTACTCCTAACTGATAGGGATTCCAAGCCCTTATATATACCTGAACATTTCCCTTAGTATATTTTGACATATCTCATCTATATATATATACATACAGTATACATATACATATATACACACACACATTCAGATGTAAATAACCAGTTACAGCATTTTATAAACACAACATTTCTTACACTTTTAAGGCAAAGAACACATTTTCCTAAAATTATTTATTTTATTTATGTACATCATTTACAGCAGGGCTGTCCAACTGGCGGCCCGGGGGGCCGTATACGGCCCCCCAGACCCTTCCCTCCGCCCCCCTAAGCTTTTTAATAAAAAATAAAAATTGAAAAATAAAATAAATAATAATTTTTTAAAAAAAACCTACTTCTGGGTTCGGAGCAAGTATCACAATAATACGCAATCCACAGGGGATTTCGCTGTCAACGCAAGATCACACCGGCGTTGGCAGCGAAATCCGTGTGGGATTGCGTGATTCTCGCGATACTCTTCGGCTACTCTACTACTGGATCGCTGAGGCCCACAGACGATTAGGACCTTCTTCACTCAGTCGGTCGTCACCTTCTCATCGTCCGGTACTCCTGGATCCTGCGCGTTTGGAAAAGGTAGGCCGAAGCAGGGGGCTCCTCAGGGGCTCCTCATTTCCTCCCCATCTCCCTCATGTATTAAATATAAAATTAAATATATTTAAAGATGAAATAAGGGAGATGGGTATATTCCTCCCTTCTCACCCCGCAGGCAAACATTCAATACCATTGACATACAACATATATAGATAGACATAGAGGCAATTTAACATTCCAGAAATCAGTTAAATTTAGCCTCCCCACCAAGTGGTACCTAATTTTCCTACAGATGCAACTGTCTTTCGGGTTGCAAAGGTCGACAACAAGCTACACAATTTGGTCGAGAGCTCACCCCGACCCGGGCAGGCCTCGAACTCATGACCTTCTGGTCAGTAGAGATCTTATGCAGCTGACACCCAGCCAGCTGCGCCACATTCCCGGCTATAAAACACATAGCCCCTACTCACAACACCACACAAGGTATTTAAATTTTCTCACTACTTCAATTCCTGATATTTCTTGTAGTTTTATTCCCGCCCCCCAATTTCTGTTCAGTTTTAATTCCTTGTCCGTTAATCCTAATTTAAAAAGTATTCTGGTTTCAACCGAATCTTTCTCTTTAAGATCTTTTGGGGTTCTTCCTGTATTAATCTCCAGTATCTGATGGCTTCTTTACACAACTGCTTATTCCTGACTAGAGGTGAGTCCTCCAAAACTAGAGAATTTGCACCTGGCATCCCATGTTGAGGCTGAACCATGAATTGAACCAGGCCTTGACACCTGACGACGTTACATGGATGTGTGAAGAGACAACAGTGCCAGTACCTTCATAGTAGGGGAGGTGAATGTACAGTGGAGAAGAGCTATGGAGAAAGATCAAAAAGTGAGATTAAAGCAAGAATTTGGAATGAGAGAGAGAGAGAACATGGCCGAACAAAAGGCCCTGGGCAGAAAAATTACAAAAATGTGATATTGTGAAAAGGTGTTCTCTGCAGGATTAGCCGTAAGACAAGTTGCAGTTACTTCATCTGTTTGCCAAGATTGGCAAGCATCTATCACACTGATTCTCAAAGTGGGCGGTACCACAACCTGGTGGGCGGTGAGGCGATCCAAGGGGGCGGTGGGAGGCTCAGGGAAATTTGGGGGGGGGGCGGTGAACGCCTTTAAGGGGCCACTAAACGATTGGCCATTTAGGAGGGGTCGTGTGGCCCTCTTCTTTGGCCCCACCTCCTTCGATTTGACTCCCGCACGCAGTGCGAAGGCTGCAGTGCAAAGGCCTCTGCGTCCTCTGACGGAGCCTCCCTGCCACCGTGGAAGAAAGCGCGGCCTTCCCCGGAGGCGGCGGAGGTGGCAGAGGGAGCAGGAGAGCCTGGGGCTTCTGAGGGGAGAGCAGGCCTCGCTTCTTCGTCCCCTCAGGCCACGGCTGCCCATCCCCTCTCCGCCGGCGGCACGGCGAGTAGCAAAATTATTTATGAAGTCGCAATGAAAATATGGTTGGGGGTCACCACAACATGAAGAACCTTATTTAGGGGTCACGGCATTAGAAAGGTTGAGAACCACTGCATTAACACATATATATTTCTGTTTCATTGCTATTACATTTTTTAAAAATTAATTTCTAGGGGGGCGGTGAGTAAAAATTTTTTCTGGAAAGGGGGCGGTGGGCCAAAAAAGTTTGGGAACCACTGATCTATCATAATATAACTAAGACTCTGGAGAGGATCCCATATATTTTTCTCCAAAGGGACCAAACAAAACACTATCCAATTGGTTGTGTTTAGACTACAGTAAAGGATGGCTCCTCCATTCAGCACTGAAGAGGTCCTCCAGGTTGAATCAATAAGGTGCTATAGATGAAGACTTTGGCATCTGGTTGATTCACCCAGTTTGTGCTTTGGCTGCAAGTTTAAAAGGGATGTGGTCTACAGGGTGACACATGATGTGTTCTTTGTCAGAGCAAAGAGAACTGATAAAGGATAAGAGGAGTGTTCCTGAGCAGCATTTCCGAAGCAGCAGCCTCAGCCGAGAGCTCCACTCACAGATACATACACTTTGGACTGCTGCTGAGCAAAGTGCTGAGTGGCCTTTCAGCATGTGGCTCTCTCTCAGCATCGCATTCTTTGGTGAGTAGAACAGGTTGAAACGGAGAGGAACCAGCGGTGGTGTAATGACAGCGTAGAATGGAGAGACAAGTATTTCCCTGGTTGCTTTCTCAGGAACTTTCTCATGGGACTAATTGGATCTCCTTCTCTTCTCCATCTCCTTCCCCTTTCTAAGGCTGGATCTACACTTCCATATAATGCAGTTTCTGAATCCAAATCATCTGCTTTTTACTGGATTATATGAGCCTACACTGCCATATAATCCAGTTCAAAGCAGATAATTGGGATTGAGAAACTGAATTATATGAGAGTGTAGACGGGGCCTTCAATGGTGCTTTCTGACTGGCCAGAACTGAAGCCCTGAAGATGGCTATCCTAAGAATACTTATACTAATGAATGGCACAGTTAGTATGATGATAATCCTGACCATTTGGATTAGGGATGTTATCCTTACTCAAAAAGGGTTTCCTAAACACCTTGCATAACTCTTTACAATTGAATACTACCCCGGAATCCCTTTGATACAAAGCTTTATATTATTTTCACAGAAAATACCCTGTCAAAACCCTCTGAAAATGTGGAAATAATTTCTTTTGAAATTTATTTATTTATTTCCATCATTTCTACCCCGCTTCTTCTCAACCCCCGAGGGGGGACTCAGAGCGGCCTAACAACGGCAACGATTCGATGCCGCATAGTATACATATAATAAAAGCAAACAGTTAAGAATAAAATACATTAAAATACAGCTAGAATTAAAATACATTAAAAATACAATTAACATTAAAATGCATCATGTACATTCACAACAGTTAAAACAGTATTCCTTATCCATAAGCATGAGGTCTTGTCCACCAGATTGCCATCTCAATCCAATCCAAGTGTCGTATCGTGCTAAAGTGCAAACGCTTGGTCCCATAACCAGGATTTCACTGTTTTTCTGAATGCCAGGAGGGATGAAGCTGATCGAATATCAATAAAAGAATATCAATAAAAGAATATCAATAAAACAATTACCAAGCAGGAAAAGTAATTGAGACTTGCCTCAAATTACTTGGAATCTCAGCCGTCAAGAACAATTTGGAAATCCTATGTTGGAACTAGTGTATTGTAGATTATGTTCAGAGGGAGGGGAGGAATGTGTTGAATCTAAGAGGAAATTGGGACTGGCTGGAAGTTTGGATGAAGTTGCTTCAAAAGTTAGAGGCTGACTGTTGGGAGAATCAATTTGGAAGTAGATAAGGAGAGTTGAATCATAGAGTTGGAAGCGACCTCGTGGGCCATCCAGTCCAACCCCGTGCCAAGATAATCCATCTGTCCCTATATTGTCATTGCCATTGCTTTACATGCAGAACTTGGCTGATTAGAAGCACTGATTTAAAAGAAAATCAGAGAGATGGATGTTTTAAAAACAGATCGTTAGAATGAAGGCATGCCAAATAAGATGGCACTAATTGGAACTGCAGTTTCAAGCGAACCAATATTTCTGCCTTTTAAAAAAATGATAACCCAGGGAAGAAATTGTTCTGATGCCATCTGCTAAAGCATTTTTTGCCATTCTGTTTCCTGTCTGTGTAGTGATGGGCTCAAGTATGGCAGAGTCAGACCACATGGAGATCAGGCTGGCAGAAGGTCCCAATCTCTGCAGCGGAAGGGTTGAAGTCTTCCTTTCTGGTCAGTGGATATCTGTTTGTGACGACAGTTGGGGCATTGAGGAGGCCATGGTTGTTTGCCACCAACTGGGTTGTGGATCTGCAATCTCTGCCACACACGAAGCACAGTTTGGAAATGGATGGGTCCCCATTGGTCTCGATGACGTCAGATGTGGAGGGACCGAATCCACCCTCAGCGAGTGCCCAGCAAGTCCATGGGGAGAACATGACTGCAGCCACGAAGAAACTGCTGGGGTTATATGTTCAGGTGAGTTGATTGACTTCATCAGTTTCACATGATCCAGATTCCCTCTAGAAAATACATATATTCCTTGGTTTCACTTAGTCTCTTGAGTCGTTATATCAGGAGAAAGGTGGGATAGAAATAAATAAAAGAAATAATTATTTTGACCTTCTCCTGTGACTGAAAGGCACAAAGATAGCACTAGAGCAGTGGTTCCCAAAGTGGGCGGTACCACCCCCTGGTGGGCGGTGGAGCGATCTAGGGGGGCGCTTGAAGACCCAGGAGAATTTGGGGGGCACTGAACCCCTGTAAGGGGGCGGTGGGGGCGGTGGCGTGAGCTAGGTGTCAGGCTGCCATCCATCTCTGTGTGTGTGTCTCTCTCTCTTCTTCCCTCCTCCTGCTCCCTCCTCCTCCTCTCGCCAAGCAAGGGATAATAATAATAATAATACCTTTGGGGTTCCCTTCCAACTGGTTGAGTCTTATAACAATAATAACAATGTCCTTCAACATATTTAGTGGAACGTGGATTCAGTGCGGTGACCAATTTATTAACAAAAAAAGAAACCAATTGCAAAATAGTCAATCGCGATGATTTGAGATTACTGCTGACGACAATAGAGCCGAGGATTACTAGATTGGTGGCAGCATGCCAGGTTCATCCTTCCCATTAAGATGATTTCGAATGTTTTAACTTTTTTTGTATTACCTTTCTTTTCTAAGTTCAATAAATAGTTCCATAATTTCAAACTTCAATGTTTCTAATTTACACCTTTTTATTATATTTTACAAAAAAGGTAGAAATATTAATACATATATCTTTCTGTTTAATTGCTATTTAAAAATTTTAAAAAATAATATCTAGGGCGGCGGTGAGTACTTTTTTTTCTGGAAAGGGAGCGGTAGGCCAAAAAAGTTTGGGAACCACTGAACAAGAGGAACCCCACAAACTTTAGCCCAAAAGGGAAAACAGGAAGAGCTGCAGTCCAACCCAAGCTCCTGCCCAGACGGTCTCTTTGTGGTGGCAGCAGGGGAAGACTTGGGGGTCACCTTCTTCACAGTGCCTCATTTTGAGGAAGTGCACCCCCTTATGTAGTATTGTAAGGGGAGATGGTGGGCACGGTGGGGATATAAGCAGATCCTTCTGCTTCCGAGAGTGAAGAGTTACAAAGGAACAATAGTAATATTATAATAATAAAACTTTATTTATATGCTACCCTATCTCCCCAGAGGGACTCAGGGCAGATTCCAAACATACAAGGCAAACATTCAATGCTCGAACACAACAACAACACAGCCATAATAACAAAAGTTGACAACCCAACATATAAAAACAAATTATACATTTACAATTAAAATGAAATTAAAATGCAATTTGTTATATTAGACATAGGACAATAACTTCTTTAGCTGTGCTGCCACTCATCCCTGAATCCAGAGAGTACAAGTATGACTACCTGTGAGAGATTCCTCCTTGGACAGGGTTCACTGGAAGCTTGCTGACAGGACATTGTCAGTTATTAGCCAAGCAACGTATAGGGGAAGACTAAAGAGGAGCACTGTGCTGTTGCACCCAAGCTGCTTTAAATATCTTTAGCATCAAAGTGTCCCAATTTGGGGAATGTTGGATTGTCTTCCTGTTTGAGCAAAAAACCCTACACAATCAGTGTCCACGCTATTGCTTTCAATAAATTGCAACAATATATTAATTGGTTTTAGGCCTGGTTCCACCCTGGCACTATCTTGGTTTCCCCACAACAAAGTCCATGATTCTGGAGATGAAGAACAGATGAAAGTTTCCCTTGCTCACTTTCTCTGGTAGAGGGGCCAATGCCCAAGGTGGTCAAGTCAGAGGTAGAGAGAGCGGGTTCCTCCTCTTGAAGCCTGGCACCTCAATGAAGGCACCAGAAATTCCACAGACTGTCGCTGACCAGATGTAGGCCAGTATAGCCGGATTAGTTCCCAGGTTAGTTCGCTATTGGCTTGAAATGGCTTGTCCAAGCCTGGATCTCACTGGGGCCAACTACAGACAGGTCTTGCTTCCCAAATTCCCTGATGGTAATAACTTTAAAGTAAAGATGTCTCTCTTTCCCCAGGCAAAAGTGGGAGGGTCAACTTATTGAACCAAACCAGGAAAGGGCTCCTTAAGCTCCACCTTTGTAAAACTAACAGAAAATTCCTATTACCAAACTGTGGGTGGGGTAGCCTAACAAGAGGAGCTGGAACTTATACGGTTCCATCACAGGCACCCCCTAATGTAGTATTGTAAGTGGAGATGGTGGACACACAATGGGGAAGGAAGCAGATCTTTCTGCTTTGGAGAGTGGAGAGTTACAAAAGAAAAACTCCTTTAGCTGTGCTGCCATTCTCATTGGCATGAGAAAGAGATTGAACAAAGATTTTCTTTGTTATAAGCATTGTTAGCTCTGTCAAATGAAGCTGCCATGCCATAGGAACCATGGCAAATATTTAGAGAAAAGAATACTGGTTGAGTTAGAGCAGTGGTTCCCAAACTTTTTTGGCCAACCGCCCCCTTTCCAGAAAAAGAAATTACTCAGCGCCCCCCTATAAATTATTTTTTAAAATTTTAATAGCAATTAAACAGATATATATATATGTATTAATGCAGTGGTTCTCAACCTTTCTAATGCCGTGACCCCTAAATAAGGTTCCTCATGTTGTGGTGACCCCCAATCATATTTTCATTGCTATTTCATTTTTTTAAAGAATTATTTTATTTACATGCAATAACAACTTACAATGTAGACAAAAACACAAAACAGTGAACATTTTACATACACATTGTCATTCCATTTTCACTCTCTAAAGTGTATTTAATAAAGACCGACCAGTATGCTTCAAAATCTGATCTATTAGTTTCCCCCCTGAATACCTCCATTTCCATTGTTTATCATTTAAGTCTGCATTCCATACCTCCCTACACCAAGCTTCCAGTGTAAGATTAGTTATTATTTTCCAGTTCCTTGCTATTATAATTCTTGCCACAGTGAATAAAATAATCATCAATTCTTTCTTTTCCAATTCTAAATTCAACATTGTGGTGTCCATTAGTAATGCTAACCTAGCATCCAGAGTAATATCTAGCCCTATAATATTGCTTATTTCGATAAATATATCATTCCAAAAATTCTTCACTTGGGGGCATTCCCACCATAAATGAACATAGGTCCCTTTGTGCATGCCACATCTCCAGCAGAGGTTGCTTTGCTTGCAGTCCATCTGATGTTGTTTCACCGGTGTGGTATACATCTCCATATCACTTTAAATACATTTTCTTTTAATCTTGTTGATAGATTCTTTACCACTCTCCACTTCAAAACCCTTTTCCAATCAAAATCTGTCAGAGGCCCTAGGTCTCCTTCCCAGACCTTCTCACACAGCTTCAGCCCTGTTTCTTCGCCAATTAATCCATTATATATTTTCCCAATTAATCCTTTCCCTATTATTTCTTGGGTTTTAAGTTTACTTAGCCCAGTGTTTCCCAACCTTTTTTGAGCCACGGCACACTTTGCAGATTTGCAAAATCCTGGAGCACACCACCAACCAAAATGACACAAAATGACACTCTAACACAGTAATACGTATAGTTAATATGTTTTTAAATGTATTTATACACTCAGTGTGAAACCTGGACCAGTTTCGATGAACACAACATAGATATCCTGGCAGGAATGGCAGAAAGACACAAACTTCCCACACAGAACTCCCATAACCAAGAGAAAATGCTATAAGAGTTTGGTGGGCATTGACATTGAGTTTTGGAGTTGTAGTTCACCTATACCCAGAGAGCACTGTGGACTCAAACAATGTTGGACCAGGACCAAACTTGGCATGAATACTCAATATGCCCAAATATGAATGCAGATGGAGTTCAGGGGAAATAGACCTTGACATTTGGGAGTTGTAGTTGCTGGGATTTATAGTTCCCCTACAATCAAAGAGCATTCTGAACCCCACCAATGATAGAACTGGCCAAACTTCCCACACAGAACCCCCAGGAGGCAAGAGGAGGTCTCTACTTGGGGAAAGGGAGGCGGGCCTTCCCAATGCATGGAGAGGGAGAGACCAAGTAGACAATGGGTGGGGAGGGGGGTGTTTGTAATTTTGTGCCTTTATCGAGGTAGGTTTCTTAGGGTTTTTATATTTCAACACACTAGACTCCCCCCCGGAGGTTTCCATTTCCCACAGCACACCTGATGATCGCTCACGGCACACTAGTGTGCCCCGGCACACTGGTTGGGAAACACTGACTTAGCCATTCGTTCATTGCTATTTCATAAATAATTTTGCTACTCTTACGAATTCTAATGCAAATATCTAATATGCAGGATGTATTTTCATTGTTACAAATTGAACATAATTAAAGAATAGTGATTAATCACAAAAACAATATGTTTGGGGGAGTATGTATAACGGACGATGGGATTTGCAGTACCTTCGACCAATTCAGCTCTGACTTCCACAGCTGAGACCCCATGAATGACAGACCTGGACCAAACTTGGCACACAAAACCCCATGACCAACAGAAAATATGGGACAAGGTTGGGAGGAATTGACAGTGATTTATGGGAGATATAGTTCACCTACATTTGGAGAGCACTCTGAATCCAAACAACCTTGGATCTGGACCAAATTTGGCGCAAATACTCAATATACCCAAATTTGAATACTGGTGAGGTTGGGGGAATTGATTTTATCACTTGGGAGTTGTAGCTGCTGGTATTTATAGTTCACCTACAATCAAAGAGCATTTTGAACTGGAATTGAGCCAAACTTGGCACACAAACTCCCATGACCAACAGAAAATACTGGAGGGCTTTGGAAGGGGCCTGAGGCAGTTAGGAATGGTGGGAGTTGAAGTCTAAACCACTTGGAGGGCCCAGAGAAGCAAGGCAAACTTGCCTTCCCTCGGAGGCAGGGGGCGGGCCCTGCAGGAAGCCTGTCGCCTGGCTCATGCCACTGCCCCCCTTACAGGGGCTCGCCGCCCCCCAAATTCTCCTGAGTCTCCCAGCGCCCCCTTGGATTGTCCTACTGCCCACCAGGGGGCGGTACCGCCCACTTTGGGAACCACTGGGTTAGAGAATCCTTTGCCTGAGTCTGCCTGATAGTTCACCCTCGCTTTTGCTCTTGTCCATGGTTATTCAGATTTTGAAATTGTATGTTTGCATATGCCTGCAAGTCACCTGTGGATTAATGACAACCCCGTGAACTTAATAGTGTCTTATTATGCAAGGAATAGCGAAGGCGAAAAACTGCCTACTCCTGATTGTCTAGCCTTTCTCTCATATGCTTTTCATAGGGCAGCCCTGGGACGCTGATCCCATGCACCACATGGAGATCCGACTGGCAGATAATTGCAGTGGAACAGTAGAATTGCTCCATCATGGTGAATGGGGCATGATTTGTGCAGATGGATGGGGCATTGAGGAAGCCACCGTGGTATGCCAAGAGATGGGATGTCGAACTGCCAGAATGGATCAAAGCAGAACATGGAGTGGAAGTGGAACCAGCCCCATTTGGTTAGGTGACGTCCATTGCAAAGGGACGGAAGCTTCTCTGCATGAGTGCTCGGCAAGTCCTTTGGGGAGATATGACTGTGATAGTGGGGAAACGGCTTTTGTTGTGTGTTCAGGTAAGTTCATTAACTATGATTGGCTTGATTGCAATTTTTTCTCCAATGACTGGCATTGCCACCTAGCCCCTTCTAGATGTTGTAGAACTGCAGCTGTGTTCCAAAGAGAAGGGATAGGGGAAGACTCCAGGAAAGAAGTAGACATAGTGCCCTGAGTCTTGGGCTAGGACTGCGTTTTAACTTTTGTGTCAGGTGTTTAAATGCATTTATGTTTTAATTTATGATTTTATAGAGGTCTGTAACTGTGTTGTGCCCTGCCTCAAGCTGCAAGGAAAGGCGAATAATAAATATTAATATTATTTTATCTCTCCCTAATCAGAGATAAGGTTGGTCGATGGTCCGACTCCATGCTCTGGTCGAGTGGAGGTGTTCCATAACAAGGCCTGGGGATCCGTGTGTGACAATGGCTGGGATTTAGAGGATGCCCGTGTGGTGTGCCAGGAAGTAGGCTGTGGAGAACCTTTAGTGGCAGCCACTGGAGCGAGATTTGGCCAAGGGTCTGGTCCCATTTGGATGGATGAAGTGAACTGCACAGGGGAAGAGAAGGCTTTGAAGAAATGTCCTCAAGAGAAGAGCTTCAATCTCACCTGTGACCACAGGAATGATGCTGGTGTGGAATGTGCAGGTAATAGCCATGAAACAGTGGCCATAATAAGGTCAGGCAAAGACACACATTCTTCCATTCTCCATCTCAAATGTACCTTCAAAAAGACTTTTCTAAAAATGCACTTCTCTGTCTGAATCTTTTACATCATTTGAAGGGCCCTTGGATTTGATCTCAGGAGAAAGGCTGGGTATCAATTCAATCAATGAATGATTTAATGAATAGCTAAATTACGTCCAGTCCACCTCATTAGACAAGCCAATTTGCCCATTATATGCTGCCTCCCTTCCACTTTCAGCATGGAGCCCATGAAGTAGAATAACCCCCTTGTAATATAGGAAGGAGGGAAGATTAGAACTCAAAACTGTGACAAGGTAGGCTATCCCACCGCTGCCACCAATTTGTTATGAAGATGCAGCTTTCAGCGTGCGTCAACTTGTGAGGATCTTTTTCCTCAATCCTTCTGTGGAGAGAACTGTGTCAGAGCAGGGACCCAAACTCCCACTGACACTATTTGTTAACCTTTGCTGCCACCATTCACTACACTTGGCTACCCACTGGGAAGAATTGGTTTTAGAGGCTTGTGTGTGAAGGAATCACGAGAGGAGATATGTTTCTTAAAGAACTGTAACGTTTATTCAAACAGTGTTCTAAGCGTGGAGGTTTCAGAGTTCAAAGCTTAGGTGATTACAATATCTTCTCTGAGGCACGTATCTTAAGGTTACAATACACTAACTATGGAGATACATCTTAAGCATATATAGCTGTACTCCCAGAAGCAATAACTCAGCAGTCTTTACTCTAACTGCTGGTCCTTTTAAACTTAACTGCTCTCCCAGCAGTTCAAACACAGCTTCTCTTCTACTCCTTCACAGAGTAGAGACAGAGTCCTTTTTAAAACCGTTGACAGCTAGCTAAAACAGACTCTCAAACGCTCCACACACCCTTTCTCCTTTGACGTTCATGCCAACTCTGACAAGGTTAGAATTCGAAGCCTCTAAGGCAGTGGTTCTCAACCTGGGGTCCCCAGATGTTTTTGGCCTACAATTCCCAGAAATCCCAGCCAGTTTACCAGCTGTTAGGATTTCTGAGAGTTGAAGGCCAAAAACATCTGGGGACCCCAGGTTGAGAACCAGTGCTCTAAGGCCAGCTGCAGGCTCCGGCTCCTGTTTCCATGGTAATGGAAACTCCTTGGAGGTTAGGCACGCTAATATCTCTGTTAACCCTTTAGGGTTTGCCAACCCTTTACCCCCTCAACACGCATACATATGTACAAACATTAACGATATTCAAAACCTGTAAAAAAGAAATGACTTCACCACACCCCTAAATTACAATTTTCCTGTCACATGCCTCAGTTCAGTCATCTGAGTTTTCGGGGGGGGGGGGGGGCGGAGCCAGTAGTGGAAACTCAGAGGCTGAAGAGGATGCAGAGGGGACGAAGAGGTGATCTGTGTTTGGGGAAAACCTTATCTTTTTAATGAATCATCTTTATTATTGGAATTTTACAGTTAGGGGAGGGGATCGGAAGGGAATGGGATGTGTGGTGAGGGAAAAAGTGCAGCAATATAGGTTATGGGTTTGGGATGGTTGTGCTGGAGAGCTGAGTGGTTGTTACTTGTTTGTAAAGTAGTGAGTTTGTTTTCTAAGGTTTTGTGGTTATTTTGGTAGATGAGGTGTCAGTGTGTTGATCCCTTTGATTGAGGCTCTTTGAGGCCATGTGTTTGGGGATGCCTTGGCCATGTGCATGAAGGGTGAAGCCTGTGACTGTGCTTTTCCTGCCTGGAAGAAGGGGATTGGACTGGATGGTCCCTGAGGTCTTCCAATAAAATATTACTGTTAAGTTTATATTTGTCAAAATTCCTTAAAAATTAGTGGGTGCACAAATCTTTCTGAAACGTAGGGGGAATGATGCTCTGGTTATGTTGTACGTATCATTGAAAACAGAAATTCAAGGAAATAGCTCTTGTAGGGTTTTTTTTAAAAAAAAGTTCATCAAAACCTTTTAAAATTCCCCAAAACCAGTGGATGAGGGAAATGTTCTGAAACTTGGGGAGGGGGTAACAGTGGTAAATGTGTTCTACCATTGTAGCAAGTTTCATCCCAGTAGCTCTCCAAATGAGGGAGAAAGGAGCCCCAGAAGCTCCCCCTTGCGCAATTACTTAATGAAAATGTAACAAAAAAACTTCAAATCCCATCCTTCGATATTCAAGATTCTTTCTCCCTCCAATCTGCACCAGTTCCTTAGCCGGGCTAGACAGCTGGCCTCGAAATACAGTCTCAGGTTCGGTAGACCCAAACCTCCCCTGTCTTTCGAGTCCTGTAACACCTTCATATTGACTCTAGGTTTTTTCCCTGCCCAAACAAATTTGGATAGGTCTCTGTTCCATGAGTTAAAATAGGAGTTTTTTTGGGACCATTGGAACTGTTGCGAATAAAAAATTCATCTTTGGTAGTACATTCATCTTAATCGAAGCGATTCTTCCAAGGAAGGACAAGTTTTTCCCTGACCATTTTTCTAAATCCCCTTTGATCTCTTTCCATTTGGTTAGGTAATTGTTTTTGAAAACTTGTGAATTTTTTGGAGTTAAAGTCACACCAAGGTATTTCACTTTGTTCGTTATTCTCATACCCATCTTAATTTGTAGATCTTGTTTGTTTGTTTTCCGTCATGTTTTTTTTACCAGTATTTGTGTTTTATCTTTGTTTATTTTGAAGCCAGCCAGTCTGCCAACGTTTTCTATTTTTTCGATCCACAGCCCAATGGAGCTTCTGGGGTCCTCTCCTATTAGTGCCAGGTCGTCAGCGAAGGCCTGGCACTTAACCCTTTCTTTCTTTATTTTGATTCCCTTTAGTCTATCATCCCTTCTAATATCTTCTAGAAGTATTTCCAATATAAGGATAAATAACAAGGGAGAGAGTGGACATCCCTGTCTTACTCCTTTTTGAATCTTAACTTTATCAGTTCTCCTTTGATTGATGATGATTATAGCATATTGTCCACTGTATATGGCTTTAAATGCGTTGATCATACAGAATCCAATATCAAGCTCCTTCAGGAGTGCTTCTGCAAACTCCCAGTTTGTTTTGTCAATGGCCTTTTCTGCATCCACAAATACCAGGGCAACCTCCTTGTCTATATTTTTATCGTAATATTCTATAGCGTCTAATATTATTCTTATATTTGTTTTCAGTTGTCTATTCGGGAGGAATCCATTTTGATCTTCTTTTATCCAACTTCCTAGAAATTTTTTAAATCTCTCTGCTAATATGTTTGTGAAGATTTTGTAATAAGTTTTAAGAAGGGAGATTAGCCAGTAATTTGTTGGATTTTCGGGGTCCTTGCTCGTTCTGCCTGCTATGAGAATGATATTGGATTCTTTCCATGAATCAGGGAGTTTTCCATTTTGTAGTATATCATTGAAGATTTTTGACAGGATGTCCACTATCTCACCTTGGTACTCCTTATAGTACTCTGCCGGGAAGCCATCAGGACCAGCTGCTTTCCCCGTTTTGATTCTTTTAATAGATTTTGTTATCTCCTCCTTTGTTATTTTGTTATTTAAAACTTCTCTTTCTTCCGCCGTTATTTTGTTAATTTTCCTTTCTCCTAGATATTTCTGAATATCTGACCTTTCTACTTCATTTTTGCTATATAATTTTGAATAAAATGATTCAAATACCTTTTGTATTTCCTTGTCCGTGGTATATTCTTTATTCTCTACGTTCAGTTTGGTTATAATATTTCTTTTCCTTTTCTCTTTTAACTGCCACGCTAATAGCTTCCCTGGTTTGTTTGCTGATTCAAATTTCTTTTGTTTTATGCATTTAATTTTTTTCCAGTTTCTCTATTTCATATATTTCTAACTGTTTACGTAGGGTTATCACTGCCTGCTTTTTAGATTCACTTCCGGGGTCTTCCTTGAGTTCTCTCTCCCTTTCTTCTATTTTTTTTTTATATCTCTTTAATTTTTGACTGTCGATTCCTCTTCCAGATCGACTGTTGTTTTATAAATACCCCCCTCATATAAGCTTTGCATGCATCCCAGATTATATTGGTATTATCGTTATTTTTACAATTTATGTCAAAGTATTCTTTAAGTAACTTTTTGCTGTCTTCTAGATCTTTTGGGTCTTTTAAAATCCTCATTGGGAATTTCCAATGGATTTCTGTAATATTGCCCTCTAATTCTAGCTCCATTTGGCTGTGGTCCGAGATATCCCTTGGCCATATCTTGGCTTTCTTAATTTGATGTAACTTTGTGCTTGAAGTTAATATCAGATCGATTCTTGACCAGGAGTTGTGCCTGTTTGAGAAAAACGTAAAGTCCTTTTCCCTGGTGTGAGTCGCTCTCCATGTATCTCTGATATCAAGATTTTGTATTAATTCAAAGTAACTTATTGGCAGTTTGCCCCCTGGGGTCTCTTTCTTTGGTTCAGGGCTTCTGTCCATCCTTGAGTCCTCCACTCCATTGAAGTCCCCCATCATTATAATATCATCAAAGTGAAAGCGGCATTTAGCTATTACTTTATCTATTTCTTTAAAAATAAGTTGGTCTTTATATCATTAGGTGCGTACACATTGCATATTAGTATTTTTTACGTATCTCTCTGAACAACAATCCCCACATACCTGCCCTCTCTATCCTCAAATAACAGTTTGGGTTTCAGCTTTGGGTCTGCATATATTACTTTACTTTTACTTTACTTTATTCGGGGCTTCTATGCCGCCGACTCCCTGAGGCTCGCGGCAGCTCACAGGAACCGAAGGTGCAATAAAACACAAAGCAATGCAATAAAAACATCTAAAACAATTAAACAATTAAAAACAGCAAAGTACAAAACCCCCAGATACAGTTCAGAGATTAAACAGCATAACACCCCAGGATGGCGGCTAAAGCAGAACATGGGCAGGACCTACTCACCGAAGGCCTGCTTAAACAAGTAAGTTTTGCAGACACGTCTAAACGGGAGCAGGTCCTTTATGGCCTGCGTTCCGGCCGGGAGGGCGTTCCACAGCGCAGGAGCTATGACAGAGAATGCCCTCCGGCGGGTAGATGTCAGTTTAGCCGATTTCGCCGAAAGTATCTCCAACAAGTTAGCATCCTCGGAACGTAGTGATCTCAGGGGACAATATGGGGCGAGTCGGTCCCTCAAGTACGCTGGCCCCAGGCCGTGTAAGGCCTTAAAGGTAAGAACCAACACCTTGAAGGAGATCCGGTGCTCAATTGGGAGCCAGTGCAGATCCTGCAAAACAGGTGTAATGTGGCAACCTGCTGGGGTTCCAGACAGGAGCCGGGCGGCAGTGTTCTGTACCAGCTTGAGCTTCCGGGTCGCCGACAAAGGAAGGCCAACGTAAAGCGCGTTACAGTAATCCAGCCTTGAGATGACCGTAGCTTGGATCACCGTGGCCAGGTCATTCCGGGAGATATAGGGGGCCAGCCTCCGAGCCTGTCGCAGATGAAAAAAGCAACCTTGCTGACCGCGGAGACCTGGGCCTCCATGGTCAGCTGGGAGTCCAGATGAACCCCCAGGCTCTTAACGGAAGGCGATGGGCATAACGCCACACCTTCCAGGGTCGGAAGCTGGACACCTACACCACCCGGGCGGCCCGACCACAAGATCTCCATCTTCGCTGGATTCACCCTCAACTTACTGGCTCGCAGCCATCCAGTAACGGCCTCGAGGCAATGTTGCAAATTATCGGGGATGGATCCCGGCCTGCCCTCCATCCTCAGAATGAGCTGGGTGTCGTCAGCGTACTGGTGGCACTCCAGCCCATAACTCCGCACCAGCTGTGCAAGCGGCTGCATGTAGATATTAAACAACAGAGGGGAGAGGATGGCCCCTTGCGGAACTCCACAAACTAATGAGGAGCCCTCGGAGACCACCTCACCCCTCCTCACACGCTGGGACCGCTGGTGGAGGAAGGAGGTCAGCCATTTCAAGGCTGTCCCCCTCACTCCAGCCATGGCCAGGCGGTGGATCAATAGATTGTGGTCGACCGTGTCAAACGCTGCCATGAGGTCCAATAACACGAGCAGCGCAGACCCACCTTGGTCGAGCTGGCAGCGGAGCTGGTCTGTGATGGAGACCAGAACCGTCTCCGTCCCATGCCCCGAACGGAAGCCGGACTGGAAGGGGTCTAGCCATGTTGCATCATCTAAGAAGGACTGCAACTGCTCCATTACTGCCCTCTCAACTACCTTCCCCAGGTACGAAAGGTTCGACACTGGTCGGTAGTTGGAGGGAACCGCAGGATCTAATGACGGTTTCTTCAGTAATGGAGCTACCACCGCCTCTGTAAAGCACTCTGGAAAGACTCCTTGCTCAAGGGAGCTATTTACGATGTTCAACAGAGGCCCACGTAACCCCTCCAGGCAAGATCTGACAAGCCAGGAGGGGCACGGGTCGAGGGAGCAGGTGGTAGGCCTGGTTGCAGCCACAATCTTATCAACAGCATCTGCGTCCAGTGGCCGAAACCGGTCGAGGGTGGGCCCGGCGGAGGGCCACGGGGTCTCAAGCTCTCTTACTGTATCAACTGTGGCAGGAAGGTCCCGGCGGAGATTCAGAATCTTGTCTGTAAAATAGCTCTGGAAAGCACCGGCAGTAGGGGTCTGATCACTGCTTTTTGGGACAGTAGGAACCGTCGTCAAAGACTGAATTACCTTGAACAATTGAGCCGGGCGTGAGCTAGCAGACGCTATCAAGGCGGAAAAGTACACATTTTTGGCCGCCTTGACAGCACGCTCATAAGCATCTTTAAATAGCTTATAAGCTGATACTGAGGCTCCGTCACGGAGGTTCCTCTACACCTGCTCTAACCGTCTCTTCTCCCGCTTCATCGACCTGAGGTCCCCTGTATACCAGGGGGATCGATGATTGCGAGGGGGAGGCGCCTAGGGGCAATCTCGTCGAGAGCTCTGGCTAACGAGGTGTTCCAGGCTTGAACCTGCTCATCGACAGAGACGCTGATAGACTCCAGATCCCTCAGAGCATTCAGGAACCTTTCGGGTTCCATAAGTCTCTTTAGGCGAACCAAAATCTGTTCGGCGCCCTTGCATGGAGGGGCGGTTGCTCAACCCGGGTCCTTCGGGCACAGTGGTCCGACCATGGACCCTCTATTACGGAGGCTAGGTCCACTTGGATCCCTGCGCTAATTACCAGGTCGAGGGTGTGCCCGGCCGAGTGTGTGGGCCTCGAGTTACAAAGGGAGAGGCCTAATGTCGCCATGGTCGAAATTAGGTCCGCGGCTGCGGATGGAACGGAGGCTGCGTCGGCGTGGACATTGAAGTCCCCCAGAACAATAAGTCTAAGAAACCTCAATGCCCACTCCGACACAGTCTCCAGCAGCCGCGCCAGGCTCTCTGCCGGTGCGCTAGGCGCACGGTACACCAGCAAGATCGCCAGGCTCTCCTGGGACTCCCACACCAGGCCGGCACTTTCAAGCCCCGAGATGGTGAGCGCAGGGATCGCCCTAAGGTGCAATCCATCACGGGAGAGTATTGCCACCCCCCCGTCCCCCGTTCCTATTCTGGTGCGTGGCAACGTAATCAGGGGGAACCACTTCCTGGAGACAGGTGTTATCGCTCTCCTGGAGCCAGGTCTCCGTTATACAGAAAAGGTCCGCTTTAAGGTCTTCACAAAACTCCCTGATAGTGGCGGACTTATTCCGAATGGATCGGGCGTTAACCAGCACCAGAGTGGAAGGGGGGATAGCTGGATGTCTATCAACAGCGTGCTTAGGGATAGGACGCAGGTCAGAGCCAGGCCGAGTCCTTCTATGACTCAGTCTGGATCTCGCAGTTAATCTCGCATTTGGCCTGCGCCTACCGTACACACCCCTCCCCGAGATCACTGAAATACCTAGCTGACTTGGGGGACAGAGGTCGACAGGGGGTTTAGCTTCCGGCACACCCCGTAAAAAGGGGAAGCCGGTAAGGGACTCTGGCCATTCTTCACCGGTTCTACCGGCAGCCCAGTAGCCCCAGTCCTCCCCAACATTTGGGGGACCAAAATGGCGGGTGACGGGGCTTGGTCGCCGCCAGATAGTTCCTTCCCTCGGGCGGCCCGTCCAGCTGTCTATTCTGGCCCTCACAAGAGCTCTTAGTGTCACTAACAGAGGCCGGACCGGTGGCCGGACCTGGGGCGCTCCCCTTCCGGCTAAAGCCCACCCCCCAAAAGGTCCGTGATCGAAAGGACCTTCTCTGGTGCTTTCCGGGCTTCCCTCTTCTGCGAGGGAATTGTCCCAGGCCACCTGATGGCGGTCTATGGGAGGGTCCAGCAATGGTGGGGGAGGACCGGAACGGTGGGGGGCAAAACTGGACTCAGATGTACTGGTGGTGATGACGGTACCGGGTCCCGGGCTGCTGACATTGATGGGCACTCCAACGGAAGCGGCTTGGGGGGGAGGTGCCTGATGGTGTGGCTGGCTTTTTGACTGGCCATTCCTCTCCCGGTGCTTTCGTCTTAACTGGCCCATCCTGTTCTTCCTTCTCCGGCCATTTTCAGGCGGAGCGAGGCATCGGGAGTTGGTGGAGATTATAAGAATCTGAGTTAGTTGGCAGGCCCGGCGGCGGGGGTGTTCCCCAGGGGCCTTAGGTAGCACATAGGAGACGCTGAGTGCTTCAGATGGAGAGCCTGCCAGCAGCACACGGCTAGAGACAGAGTCTGAGTCAGAGGGGGCGCGGCCAAAGCCCCTGAGGAGGGCCTGAGGGGTGGGGCTGAGGACGCCGAGAGAGTCAAGCTCAGCACCATCTTGGGATCTTTGGCCCACACCCTCTGCCCCGAATGCAGGGGGACCCGGCACCCCAAAGCCCGCCACGGGCCCCACCAGGGTGGCGCCATAGCTCCCGCCATGGCCCCGTTCCTGGTTGGAAGCCCCCCCTCGCAGGGGAGACCACCCCCGGCCGTCCTCTCGCCGTCGGTCTGAAGCCGCGGGGGGGCCCCCTGGGCCTCGACGCATCTCTCCTCCAGCCGCTCCAGCTGCTCCTCGAAGGTCTCAGAGGTCGGTGAGCCCAGCAAGCTCGGGAGGGCCCCGCTCAGGGAACCAGCCGCAGCTGCCAAACTTGCCCTGCCTTCCTTACGTTCCTCTCCCTCTCTGCGCCGGCGGTCCGGATCCGGGTAGGACAGGCCCGGTGTTCCCTCGGCCGCTGTCTCTCCAGGCCTCCGGGAAGGGTCTGGGCGGCCACAGCTATCCCTGCGGGAGAGAGACGCCAGCGCCAGGCCTAGCTCTCTCGCCTCCTCCAAACTGGCGACCAGCTGCTCGGCCAGCCGAGCAAACTCAGGGAGGAGGTAAGAGAGGCCAGACTGTTCGGCTTGGGGACAGTCCGAGCTGAAGTCTGGGGGAGTGGGGGTCCCCACTTCCAGGTCCTCGAAGCCAGGCCAAGGGACGGGGGAGCGCCGCAGGGCCGCCGCAGGCCTAAAGATCCTCCCGGAGCTCAGCGCTTCTGCGGTGCTGTTGGGTGGGGTTAGTTCCCTGGCCTCCAGGATCATCTCGGCCTCCATTAAAAAGGCCTCCAAAAGCAGTGGGGGTCGCCTCAATGTCCCTGACAGCAGCAGGGGTGTTCCCTCAAATCCCCACCAGCCATTTGGGGTGACTGGTTTAGGGGGAAAAGCCGCTGCCTGGGGAAAGTAGGGAAGGCCCCGACGGAGCTCGGCATTCTCGCCACCACTCGGCGCGGCCATCTTGGATATGTCTCCACTCCCCTTTTCTTTTTCCCTGCCGATGCTATAAATACCTCCCCCATATCGCTCCTTCTCAGGTAATTAACATCCGTTTTCTTTATGTGGGTCTCTTAAAGCCCTGAAATATTATCTCTTTTTTTCTTAAGGTTGTTAAATACCCTTTTCCTTTTAATTGCATTGTTCAAACCATTAACGTTCCAGGAAATGCACCTGATTTGCATTTAGTCTGAGTCTGAGACTAATTCTTCTTCTTCTCAGTCTTTTTGGTCCGTTGGTATTTCCCCACAGTCCTCTTCCTCCGAGTCACTGCCTTCTGTTGGTTCTGCGTCCTGTTTTGAGGATATTTCCTCCCTGTCAGAGAGAGTTCTTTGACTTTGTTTTTTCATTGGAAGATCTTTCTTGTCTCGTTGTTCTTTAGATTGTCCGTGTTCATTCAGGTCCTCTCCATACTTTCTCAAGAATTCTTTGGCTCTATCCTCGGTGGTCAGCCAATGTTGTTTCCCTATGAAGGTTGTCATTACCCCTTCTAGCTTTGATGTTATTTCTCTTTAGGATATCTGTTAGAAAAAAGTAGTTCTTCCTTTTCTCGAGCACTTCCCTGGGAATTTATTTTAGGATTAGGACTGTTTTTCCTTTATAGGTACCTTGTCTGTTTGATTGCCACTTCAGAACCTGGTCTCTGATACACTTTTTTGAGTAGTGGACAATAACGTCTCTGGGTGTTTTATTTCTTTTAGCATACGCCAAATTTATCCTGTAGACTCTGTCCACTTTGTCCAATATGTATGGTTCTGGAATGTCCAATATTTTAGCAGTTATTGCCACAATTATTTCTTTTGTTTTCTGGTCTTCCTCTTCCTCTAGACCGCGAAAACGTAGTTGAAATTCTGTTTGTGCATAATCCATCTTCTGTTGTTTGTCTTCCATTGTTGTATATTTTTATTTCCAGTTCCTTTATCCTCTCAAGGTTCTTCTTTTGTTGGTTTTTCAGTGCCAGGTTCTCTTTTTTTAGGTCTTTAATTTCTTCTTTCATACCTGCCAATTTGGTATTTAGTTCTTTCATATCCTTTTTTACTTCCTTGAAGTCGGCTTTCATCTTTCCTTTTAGGTCTTTTAAATCTCCTTTTAGATTTTCATTCATCTTCTTTCTATCTTCATCTCCTCCTTGGATCATCTTCCTTATCTCCTGCATCTCAGCGAACAAGTCTCTGAGACTCAGTTCTCCAGTTCCAGCTCCTGATCCTCTCCTGTTCATCTCTCCTCTTCTGTCTTTCTCAGTCCTTCCTCTTGTAGACATTGACATTTTGGTTGTTTCTCTCTTCTTCTTTTTTCTGTTAGTTAAGTATTTCCTTGATGATGGCTTCTTAGGATAGATTCTTTATGTCCGTGTACATATAGAGGTTGGGAGATAGGTAGGGTAATGGTAGTGGTACTTCTTAATATTTATTGATAATTGTTGTTGTTATTATTGGAGGTTAATATTGTCCTTGCTGGAGGTTAATATTGTTAACAGTCAGTTCACACAGTTTGGGGGTGTTAGACCTAGGGACTATGGGGACTATGGCGGGGGGGGGGGCTATGGGGGATCTCTTTTTGTGTGGCTTAGTTTAGTGCTTTCTTTTCGTTTCCCACTCTTTCCTTACTTTGTTATTTTGAGTGGGGGACTCACCACTGTTTGTCTGTCTCCTTTGGTACCTTTGGTTCCTAAAATCAGGTTCTGCCGCCTTTCCGCCTGTCTCCGCCTCTTCTCCCCGCCTGCTTCTGCTTCTCCACACAGTTCTGCACGGCTTTTCGGGGGCTTTTCCCACCCCTTCGACACTATTTGGTTCTCTTCTGGATTATTTGCTTTAATTCGCTTTAATCAGCTTCTTTGTTTATTTTATTTTGAACTGTATGTGTTTTGTCTTTTTGCCTGTCTAGGAGTCAGATTGCGTAATCTCTATGGTGATATCCATGGTGGTGCCACTTCTTATTTCCTCCCTCCACTCATCCAGATCTGTTTCTTCTCTCCACGTCACTTCCTTCTTCTTCCCTCTTGCTTTGTTTACAACAACAACAACAACAACAACAATTTTATTGATTAGCCAGAAGCCATATCAAATACAAACAGAACACAGACACATTGCAATGATTCTAAAAACAATCTGAGGAGAATTCTAGACCATTACATCAATTAAACCCCTGTTTTGCCCAGCAGGAGGGATTCTAAGGGAGGTGGTAACAATTCACAGGTCCTCATCTCCAACACAATTTATTCCAATTGCATCTATGTAATCAGATCTTAGTTTCATGGCTTTACAGAGAAAACGAGCAGTAGCATCTGTTATCAGCTTGTTGGAGCCGGCCAGCAGAAATGAGACTTTTGCTAGAGGGTCCCAATGTTTTTTTCCCACGAGAAATATCTCTAGCAGTTGTTTTCTCTCTATTTGATAGATTTTACAATAAAGCAGAAGATGAGTTAGATCTTCGATCTCAGGGGCACCACAAATACAGATACACTCTTCATAGGGAATTTTCTTGAACCTCCCATATCTCACCATTGAATCTAATTGCTCAAACCTGGCTCTAGTGAAAATTTTCCTTAGGTGGTGTAACCTTCCTTGCTGTAAGTAAGTGGTTAGTTGGAAGGATTTCTTAAAACCACTCAACCATCTCAGGGAAACAGTAGAACCCAAAGAGTCTATATCGGTTTGGGCCGCAATGTCATTAATTCGTTGACGCACTTCTTTGAAGTGCTTACTTAGCTCTTGACCAGATAGGTGGACTGGGAATATTACCTGAATGCCGCACCTTCTGATGTAATCAAACAAATGGTCAGCCCCCGATTTATAAGAACTGCTAGATTGTTCCAGCAAACATAATTTTGGGAGGCGAGACGCCTCCATCTCCATGACCTTGAGCCAGTAGTTAAAGGCTCTGATCTTAGATTGTGTGCTAATAGAGAACATTCCCAACTCCGCCCTAACTGCCGCTGCTGGGGAGCTTCTATCGACCCCTAAAAACCACTTCAGATGTTGAGCTTGGGCCTTATCCAGGAGGGGAGTATCATTTGCACCCCAGATTTCAGAACCATAAAGAAGCAGCGGGGAGATTTTATGATTGTAAACTTTCAGAAGGGAACGAGGAGCCCGGTTGCCGTTAATTCAGCAGCTTTAAGAGTAAGCTCGTTCTGCCCTTGGCTTTAGTTGAGCACCTGTGGAAATGATTGTGCCATAGACCATTTTCTGCAAGTCTAATCCTCGGTAAGAGAAGGATCTAACTTGTTCTAATTGTTCGCCTTCTATTTTCCATTTCATTTTGGAGGGGCGTTTACCAAAGATCATCATTTTTGATTTGGTTTTGTTTATCTTTAGTGCATTTCTAAGGCACTAAAGATAACAGAACAACAACGGCTTATCAGATCGGCCTCCACCTCCCCCTCATGTCGCCATTAAGGTTTGCCAATGGCTCTCTCCTTTCTTTCCCTGCTTCTTTCCTCCTCGAATCTGTCTCCTTTTCTTCTCCGGTCCCCTCCAAAAAATTTTTCCTTAATTTAGGCTTAATTACCTTTACCTTATTGCTTTGCTTTGCTTTGCTTCCACTCCTCGTACTTCTCAGGCGCCTTCCACTCTTTAATTCTTTCTTCTCCTCTTGGGTTTTCTGCCAGGCTTGTTGAGTCTTTCCTCCCTTCGATATCCCCTCTCCGAGTGCTCTAAAAGAGGTTGGTGGCGGGAGGTTTTGGCTAAAATGCTTTTGGCCGCGCTCGTCAGCTGCTACTTCGGTCCCTCTTCTGCCCTTACTGATCTCGTCGGGATGCTTGAGGGGTCCCAATCCCGACCGGCAGGGCTACTTCAGGGTCCTGGGCTTGCATTCTTTCTTCTCGTGCGCTAGTGGGGAGTTTCTCTTCCCCTAGTAGCCTTTTCTCTGCGTCACAATGAGGGAGGACTCTCAATGTGCAGCCCTCTCTGCCATGCACCAGACTATTTCAACAATGGAACTCTCTGCTTCGGAGTGCAGTGAAAGCTCCTTCTTTGGCAGCTTTTAATCAGAGGCCGGATGGTCCCCTGCTGATTGCGCTTTGATTGTGTTTTTCCTGCATGACAGGGGGTTGGACTAGATGGCCCACGTGGTTTCTTCCAACTCTGTTATTCTATCATTCTACGGTTTCAGTCATGTCTATTATGGTTTCCCTTTCAGTGATAAGAGCTGAAATGTGTCTTATTTGTTATGTGTTGTTTAGTCATACAAAATGTCTAAAAACATGGGTTATTCCATCTTGTCATACTTTTTAGTTCTAAGTATCCCATCATGATCAAATGATTGCTTAAAAGGATGGGAAAAACAAAGCCCATGCAGCCCCCCAAGAGACCTCGGACACTCAAATCTAACACAAACAATCCCATGTTTTTAGGACAATGATTTGCCCAGAGGAAAATATTTTACCACATCATCCATGCCACTTGAGGCCTAAAAAAGTCTCCCCCCACCCCTGAAATTAGCAAATGACCTCAAATGTATCAGTTTTGGGTGAGGGCATTTCCTCCACATTCTCTTTTTGAAGCAGCATTTCCTTTTTAAAAATGACTCTGAGGACCCGGCTGTCTGGAGAGATGACCCTCCAGGGCTCATTGAAGGTCCAATACAGCCTCATGACTTTTGCAGCTTGCTCACCACCGTCTTAGTCAAACAACAGTTTCAAAGGAATCCCAGATTTGGAAGAGCCCATGAGGGCCATCCAGTGCAAACACATTGTGCCTTGGAGAATACATAATCATCATAGCACTCCCAACAGATGGCCATTCAGCCTCTCTTTAAAACATCCAGAAAAGAGGGGGAAATGTTCAGGGCATAGAATGGTTAATGCGATATTTACAAGAGGGAAAATTCCCAAATCTAAAGGAGTTTATCACAGTCCAGGCATGATATTGACAAGCTAGAGTAGGGCCAGAGAAGCACAGCCAAATTGTTTAACATCTGGAAGCCAAGTCCTATGAGGAGTCACGGAAGTTGCTGGGTGTGTTTACCCTGGAGGAGAGAAGGTAAAGAGATGACATGATAGCCATGTTGATATTTCTGATGAGGTTGATTTATTCCAGCAGGATTCCTCCCGTCTCCCTTGTCCCAACAGAATTTGGAACAAAGTATGTTAATTGAAGGTGAAAGGCTGCATTTTGAGAAGGCACTAATGAGGGAATATCGCTCAGAAACATAGAGCGATAGAGTCAGAAGAGACCACATGGGACATCTAGTCCAAGCACCTGCCATGCAGGAAAAGCACAAAGTACCCCTGACAGATGGCCATCCAGCCTCTGTTTAAAGGCCTCCAAAGAAGGAACTTCCCCCACACTTTGAGGCAGCTTCTATAAATAAACCTTTTCACTCTTTTCTTTCTTAAGAGCTGACGATAATGACTGGAGGTTTTTCAGCAGACGCTGGGTGGCCATATGTCAGGGGTGCTTTGATTGAAGGCAGAATGGGTTTGAACTGGATGACCCTTCTGGTCTCCTCCTACTTCCAAAGGTTATTCACAGTTCAGAACTTGGTCTCCATAAATGTACACCAAAAAGTTTTGTCAGAAAATATTTCTGTACAAAAATCTGTTTTTTTTCTGTAGAAAATAGTATTTCTGCACAGAAAATTCTGTCAGGATAGGATTCTTCTTGTTAGGGTTTCCTGACACTCAACAAAAGGGGTTTTGAATCATTTTTGGAATGATTGTAAATATTCTTTCTATTCCTACCAGCACCAGAAAACCTGATGATTACTGTCATTTTGTATTCTTCACAGTGATGAGATTATCCGATGGCCATAATCAATGTGCTGGGAAAGTTGAACTCCTGCATGAGGGCCAATGGAGAATTGTAGATGGGACATCCTGGGATATTCAAGACGCCAGGGTGGTGTGCAGGCACCTTGGCTGTGGAACTGCTCTGTCTGCCTCATTCTACCAAATTTCTTTAGAGAAAACTGCTCCCTTCTGGCTGGATTTTTTTCGCTGTGCTGGAATGGAGAACTCTCCCAGTGAATGTCATAAACTCACAATGCAGAAGTATTATTTAGATATGGTTTGGAAAAAATTTTTTGCCAGTGTCATATGCACAGGTAAGTCATTGTCATGAAAATTTCTATATGAAACCAGGAGTAGGAAAGACGTTTGTTATTGGGTTGTTGTAGGTTTTTTGGGGCTATATGGCCGTGTTCTTAGAGGCATTATCTCTTGATGTTTCGCCCACATCTATGGCAAGCATCCTCAGAGGTTGTGGGGTCTGTTGGAACTAGGAAAATTGGGTTTATATCTTTGTGGAATGTCCAGGGTTTGTTTGTTGGAGTTTGTTGGAGTTTGTTTGTTGTGTGAATGTTTCAATAAACCATCTTGATTAGCATTTGATGGCCCTGGCAGTTTTTAGGTGTGGCTTGTTAGTGCCTGGGGGAATCTTTTGCTGAGAGGTTATTGCTGTCCCTGATTGTTCCCTCTCTGGAGTTTCCCTGTGTTAGAGTGTAGTTTTTCTGTTATGATATGAGAGGGTTTTTTTTAATACTGGTAGCCAGATTTTGTTCATTCTCATGGTTTCCTCCTTTCTGTTGAAATGGTCCACATGCTTGTGGATTTCAATGGCTTCTTTGTGTCACCTGACATGGTCGTTGTGATTGTGATCCAGCATTTCTGTGTTCTCAAATAATATGCTGTGACCAGGTTGGTTCATCAGGTGCTCTGCTATGGCTGACTTCTTTGGTTAAAGTAGTCTGCACTGCTTTTCATGTTCCTTGATTCGCGTTTGGGTGCTGCGTTTGGTGGTCTCCATGTAGACTTGTCCACAACTGCATGGTATGCAGTAAACTCCTGCAGAAGTGAGAGCATCCCTCTTGTCCTTGGCTGAATGTAGCATTTGTTGGATTTTCTCAGTGGGTCTGTAGATAGTTTGTTTGTTGTGTTTCCTCATCAGTTTCCCTCTGGGTGGATCTTTGTCTTTACTCTCGTGCCTTATTCTTGGTCTTGCAGCTTTTCTGATATCTGAGGTGGATTATCCATTGGCCTGTAAAGCCCAGTTTAGGTGGTTCAGTTCATCTTGGAGGAATTGGGGTTCGCAGATTGTTTTTGCACGGTCGGCCAAGGCTTCAATGGTGCTTCTTTTTTGACTTGGGTGATGGTTGGAGTTTTTATGTAGGTATCTATCTATCTGTGTGTGTGTAGGTTTTCTGTAAACTGTGTGTCCCAATTGTTGATCTGGTTTGCAGATGACTTAAGACATCTAGAAAAGGCAGTTTTCCTTCATTTTCTTTTTTCATGGTGAATTGGATGTTTAGGTGGGTGCTGTTCAGATGGTCCAGGAACCGGTTTAGTTCTCCTCCTCCATGGCTCCACATGGTGAAAGTGTCACCCACATATCTGAACCATGTTGTGGGCTTTTTGTTGCTATTTCCAGGGCTTGTTATTCAAAGTGTTCCATGTAGAAATTTGCCATGACTGGGCTGAGAGGGCTCCCCATAGCTACTCCATCTTTCTGTTCATAGAATTCATTGTCCCACTGAAAGTAGCTGGTGGTGAGGCAATGGTGAAACAGAGCTGTGATGTATTCTGGGAACTTCTGGTTGATTAGTGCGATGGTGTCTGCTACCGGGACCAGGGTAAATAGAGACACCACATCGAAGCTGATCAGTTTGTCATTGGTATTTAGCTTGAGGTTGCTGATTTTTTTCTATGAAGTGGGCTGAATCCTTGATGTAGTGCATAGTGAGCCCAATATGGGTTTGTAACTGTGCAGCCAAAAGTTTTGCTAAGTCATACGTGGGGGATCCAATGGCACTCACGATGGGTCTGAGTGGGGTGGAGTCCTTATTTATTTATTTATTTATTTATTTATTTCTTCGATTTTATATTCCGCTCCTCCCTGCAGGCTCGGGGCGGGTGACAATAAAATATACATGGGCGACATGACCTCAGCATGCAGCCCTACAAATGCATAAAAACAAGTTAAAACACAATCCGACGAATTCCAAATACAAGGGGCATACTGGAATTTTACAGTATGCAGTCCATTGAAGCCTAAGGAAATGCTAGTCCAAAGAGGGCGGTCTTACAGGCCCTTCTGAAGGGTACCAGTTCTAGGATGGCCCGGGTACTGTCCGGCAGAGAGTTCCACAGGGCTGGAGCTGCCACGGAGAAAGCTCTCTGACGAGTCACGGATAGGTGGCAGGAGCGGACTGGTGGTATAGTCAGTAGGTTCTGTTCCTCTGACCGCAGTGATCTCGGGGCAAATACGGGTAAGGCGGTCCTCAGGTACGCAGGCCCTAGACCGTGCAAGGCCTTAAAGGTTAGTACCAGCACCTTGAAGACAATTCGGTACTCAATAGGAAGCCAGTGCAGCTGCCGGAGGATGGGCGTAATGTGCTCTCTTACCGACGAGCCCGTCAGCAAGCGAGCAGCGGCATTCTGCACTAGCTTGAGTTTCCGGATTGTCGACAGGGGAAGGCCAACGTAGAGGGCGTTACAGTAGTCTAGTCTCGAGATGACCGTCGCTTGGATCACCGTAGCCAGGTCGTTCCTGGACAGGTAGGGTGCCAGTCGCCTAGCCTGTCGTAGGTGATAGAAGGACCCCCTGCAGACCGCGGCGACCTGAGCCTCCGTGGTCAGCAGGAGTCCAACTGCACCCCCAAGCTCTTAACCAAAGATGACGGGTTAAGTTGCCCGCCATCCAGGGTAGGCAACCGGCACCCACCCAGCCCAGGGCGACCGGGCCATAGGATCTCCGTCTTCGACGGGTTCACCTTCAGCCGGCTGGCGCGCAGCCAACCAGTCACGGCTTCTAGGCATCGATGGAAACAATCGGGTACGGTATCCGGCCTGCCGTCCATTCTCAGCAGGAGCTGGGTGTCATCCGCATACTGATAACACTCCAGACCAAAGTCGCGGGCCAGCTGGGCCAGGGGTCGCATATAAACGTTGAATAATAAGGGGAAGAGGATGGCCCTGGGGGACCCCACAGTTAAGCGGGGACCTCCCGGAGACCTCCCACCCCTCCACACGTTGTCCCCGGCCCCGGAGGAAGGAGGCCACCCATTGAAGTGCGGTCCCCTCACTCCGGCGTCGGCTAAACGGTGGGTCAACAGTGCGTGATCTACCGTATCAAACGCTGCTGTCAGGTCTAACAAGACAAGCAGGGCTGACCCGCCCTGGTCCAGCTGGCGGCGAAGTTGGTCTGTAATGGCGACAAGCACGGTCTCCGTCCCATGCCCAATACGGAAGCCGGACTGGTAGGGATCAAGTCCAGCTGTGTCATCTAAGAACCGCTGCAGCTGATCCGCTGCTGCCCTCTCAATTACTTTGCCCAAAAGGGCAGGTTGGACACCGGCCTGTAATTGGAGGAGCCGAAGGGTCTAAATTCGGCTTCTTCAGCAGCGGTCTTACCATAGCCTCTTTCAATCCCCCGGGAATACTCCTTGCTCAAGGGAGCTATTTATGATCGTGCCCAGGGGCCTCGTAGCCCCTCCCGGCAAGATCTAATAAGCCAGGAGGGGCACGGGTCGAGGAGCAAGTAGTTGGCCTAGCTGCAGACAGTAACTTATCAACAGCTGCTGCGTCCAGTTTCTGGAACCGGGTGAAGGCGGGCCCGCCGAGTGGCGGCGGGGTCTCGAGCTCACTAACCGTATCAACCATGGCTGGAATGTCCCGGCGGAGATTCGAAATCTTGTCAGTAAAGTAGTTCTGGAAAGCCTCAGCTGTTGGCGCCAAACCCCTATCATTTGGGACAGTTGGGATTGTTGTCATAGACCGAATTATCCTAAAAAGTTGAGCTGGGCGTGAACTAGCTGACTCTATCAAGGAGGCATAGTAAACTTTTTTTGCCTCCTTGATAGCTCGCTCATAAGCCTCTTTAAATTGCTTATAAGCCGATTTCGATGCTCCGTCATGGAGACTCCGCCACACGTCCTCTAGCTGTCTCCTCCTCCGTTTCATCGCCCGCAGCTCCTCGGTTTACCATGGCGAGCGATTACTACGGGGGATGAGAGAGCGTCTGGGGGCGATCTCGTCTAGGGCAGTGGCAAGACTGGAATTCCAGGATTCCACCAGCCCATCGACCGAGTCGCAGGGGAGTTCCCAGTCCCTTAGAGCATTCAGGAACCTAGTGGGTTCCATAAGTCTCTTCGGGCGAACCAAAATAGGTTCCGCACCCTTACCGGGAGGGGGGACCACGTCCAGTCGGACTTCCAGGACACTGTGATCCGACCATGGAACCTCCATAACGGAGGTTAGGGTCACTTGAATTCCGGCGGCGAAGATCAGATCTAATGTATGTCCGGCGCAGTGCGTGGGGCCGGTCCTACACAGTGAGAGTCCTAGTGCCTCCATGGTAGACACCAGGTCCATGGCTGCTGTCGATGGGGAGGTGGTGTCGGCGTGGACATTGAAGTCCCCCAAGACAATAAGCTTAGGGAACCTCAATGCCCACTCCGCAACCCCCGCCAGCAGCTTAGGAAGACCTCCTGCCGGTGCGTTGGGTGCACGGTACACCAGCAGGAAGGCTACACTCACCAAGGTCCCACACCAGGCCCACACACTCCACCCCGGGGATGTTCTCCGTCGGAATTGTCCTGGAATTAAACTTGTCTCGACTGAGAATGGCCACCCCTCCCCCCCCGCCCCTCTGTCCTCGTCTGACTACTGGCCACAAACCCAGGCGATGTTAATTCCTTGAGCGTCCTCAAGGCCACACGCCATCTTGCCTTCCCCCCTCAGCTCCTCCAGCTCTCTCCTAACAGAGAGCGAGAGAGAGGCACGTCTCGGCCGGGGGAGCGTCCAGTGCTCCAGCACCCGGTCAATGTTAAAGGATGTCTCGGCTGTCAGCCCCGTCTCAACTCCCGGGGCTGGCCGCCGAATGGGACAGGGCACCACCGATCTCCGGCACGGTGACCACGGGCAGAGCCCATCCATCCCATCGTCCTCCAGCTCACCCATCCGAAGTCGGGCATCGCAGGGCGCGATCGTCCGTCGGTCCGTCGGCTGGTGTTCCATCTGGACATCCCAAGAGTGGTCCCAAAGGTAGTCCGGGGGGGCCCCGGGGCTCGAAGCCCGACTGGAGACCCCCTCTTCCTCCCCCTCGGCCTCCTCCCCACCCGACACAAGGGGCAGGGGGAGGCCATCCGCAGTGGTAATGTCCTCCGAGGTGCCAAATATGGCACGCTGTAGATGTTCACCAAACTCCCTGAATCTGGCTTCCAGCAGGCCGAACTCCCTCCAGAGTTCGTCCAGGGACAAAGGTCCGGTAGAAATAGGGCCTACAGCTCTCCGGTGGTCTTGCTCCTGCTGGAATAAGGACCAGGGTGGAGGGGGCGAGGGGAGGGCCATCACGGGCCTCTGTGTCCTCAAGTCAGCCTCCAGCCTCAGGCAGTAGTTGTAGAAAGCCTCGTCATCATCCTCATGGGCCTCCGTCAGCTCAGGCTCGTCGCGTAGAGGACCCACACCGATCCCTAATGGGCCACGGGGGTCAACTCTCGCCGAGGATAGTCTTTCTCCTGCATTTGGAGTGGTCTCGAATATCGTAGGAGCAGATATCGGTGGGCACCGGCGGAGCGCTCCTGCAAGCTGCTCCTGCACCGGCGCCATCTTTTGGAAGTCCATAAAGCCTAGGTGAGAGGGCTTCTTTTGCAGAGTTGTTGGCGTATGTCAAAGTTGATTAAAGAGTTCTTGATCTGAGTGTTGGTTTTTCTGGTTATTTTGGAAAGTGGGTCTTGTTTAAGTTTTCTGTATATAGTACGTAGGATCCAGGAGTTTTCTGATCTTCTCTTTGTATTGTTTTGTATCCATGATTACTGTGGCATTCCCCTTGTCTGCTGGGAGAATGATGATATCTGGATCTGAGTTGAGGTCCTGATGGCTTGTCTTTCCTTCCTTGTTACGTTGCTGGGGGAAAGTTTTGCCTTTTTCAAGATCCTTGCTGTTTCCCCCTCTTACTTCTTCCGCTTCTTCCTCGGGGAGTCGGTAAATGTTTGTTATTCATCTCTTCTGTATTACTAAAGTAAAATAACAGAATAGAAACTGATAAGTGTCCAAAAGCTAAATGGCTTCTGCCTGTCCTTCTGGGTGATTCATTTCCATCCTGAGGAAGGCTTGGTTCCCTCACTTCATTCTCTTACTCCAAGGACTAAATGCTGCCCAATCTTTAATTAGGTACCTTTCCTACTGTTTATCCTTTTCATATTTTCATATAGGACATTCGCCTTTCAAATCTTGCATTCTGCATTGTCAGGAAATTTATCTCGGGCCCCATCTACATTGCCATATAATGAAACTGCATTATGTAGTCATTTTAGATTCAAAATCCAGTTTAAATGCATTGAACTGCATTATGTACCAGTCAGTTTTAAGCATGGGTTTTAAACGTGTGTCCTTTGTCCCGTTTTAATATGTATTTTAAGAAATACATTTTAATATGTGCATCTGTGGTATTTTTGCAATGTTTATGTGTTTAAATTATTCTGTAACCCACCTCGAGCCACGAGGAGAGGCAGGTAAGAATTATTATTGTTATCATCATCATCATTATTATTTAAAAGATGTTGGATTTTCCATGTGTTTTGAATTTGAATTTAACTTGTCTTTTGCATTACCCATGCTATTTCTCCAAACAACCCAAATAAACATGTCTATTTATGTGATTTTCCTCTCCTACCCCACAAATACCTTCATAGGATTCCCGATCTTCTTTTTTTAAAAATAAATTTTTATTGAACAATTTCATTATACACATACACCAAACCACACTTTGGGGGTGGGGGAGATTTGGGTGGGGAGTCTTGGGTGGGAGGGGCGGGGGCACTGATCAAGGGAGGGGGAGAAACAAAAGGGGGCAGGGGCAAAACATAAAATACTTCCCAAAGGGGAGCTCTGGTTTTCATTCATCTTTGTATAAGAGAAATAAATCTTGCACCAAATGTATATATAAAATATTCTCTTAAAGAACATTCTCTTCTAAGTAATTATATGTCATTCAGATCTATTAGAAATTTACATCTTTGTGTTTCCATGTAAGTTCTAAAAACCGTCCAGTCCGTCTTACTCCTCTTATTGTTAAGTTTTTGAGATAAGGAGTCCATCTGAATCATATCCAACATCTTGAATGTCCCCTCGTCCTTATCCGGTATCGAGCTCTTCTTCCAGTATCTGGCCAAAGTTATACGGGCAAATGCACTTAAGAAAAAGAAGATTCTTTCCTGGTTTTCATCAAACAAATGGTTTGATATACCTAGCAGATAGTTTTGAGGATCTCTTTTAAAATTAATTTTTAGTATTTTCTGTATCTCATTATGTATTTGTTTCCAGAAAATTGTAGGTTTTTTTTACAATTCCACCATTGGTGGATAAAGGTTCCTTTTTCTTTTTTACACTTCCAACATCTATCTGTTATTTTTTAATTAAATTTGGCTAATTTATTTGGGTATAGGTACCACCTAAATTGCATTTTGAACCAATTTTCTCTTTTTTCTATTGTCGTTGTATATTTAAGTTTTTTCAGCCAAATCTCCTCCCACTGCCGCAGCAGGATTGAGTGTCCTAAGTCTCAGCCCATTTTATGTGGCAGTCCTTTCCTCGTTCCTCCTCTGTTTCCCAGTGCAGGAGCTGCCTATAAAGGGCAGCTATGTTTTTCTTTTCCTCATCGTTATTTATTTATTTATTTATTTATTCGGGTTTCTATGCCGCCGACTCCCGAAGGCTCGCGGTGGCTTACAAGAGCCGAAGGCACAATAAAATACAGAAGGTTAAGAACAATTAAAAACAAGCAACACAGTAAAAACAACAACACAGTTGAGGTAGTGGCGCAGCCAAGACGCACGGGCCTACCCATCGAAGGCCTGCCTAAACAAATAGGTTTTACAAGCCCGCCTGAATGGGAGCAGGTCCTTCATTGCCCGGGTGTCGCCTGGGAGGGCGTTCCACAGCGTGGGAGCTATGACAGAAAACGCCCTCCGGCGGGTGGATGTCAGCCGTGCCAGCTTCGCCGAAGGTACCTCCAAGAAGTTAGCATCCTCGGACCACAGTGATCTCAGAGGGCAATATGGAGTGAGACGGTCCCTCAGATACGCTGGCCCCAGGCCGTGCAAGGCCTTAAAGGTGAGAACCAACACTTTGAAGGCGATCCGGTGCTCAATTGGCAGCCAGTGCAGGTCCTGCAAAACAGGTGTTATATGGCAACCTGCTGGAGAGCCAGACAGGAGCCTGGCGGCAGTGTTCTGCACCAGCTTGAGCTTCCGGATCGCCGACAAAGAAAGGCCAACGTAGAGCGCGTTGCAGTAATCTAGTCTTGAGATGACCGTGGCTTGGATCACCGTGGCGAGGTCGTTCCGGGAGAGATAGGGGCCAGCCTCCTTGCCTGTCGGAAATGGAAAAAGGCCACCTTGCTGACCGCAGAGACCTGGGCCTCCATGGTCAGCTGAGAGTCCAGATGGACTCCCAGGCTCTTCACGGAAGACGATGGGCATAACGCCGCGCCGTCCAGGGTCGGAAGCTGGACATCTACCCCACCCGGGCGGCCCAGCCACAAGATCTCCGTCTTCGCCGGATTCACCCTCAACCTACTGGATCGCAGCCATCCAGTAACGGCTTCGAGGCAGTGTTGGAAATTATCGGGGACGGATCCCGGCCTGCCCTCCATCCTCAGAATGAGCTGGGTATCATCCGCATATTGGTGACACTCCAGCCCATAACTCCGCACCAGCTGTGCAAGCGGCTGCATGTAGATGGAGTCCCAGAACTTGTCAGTGCTAAACCCTTTCCTGTTATCTTCTTTAAATCTTTGGTACATTTTCAGGGTAAGGAGTGGGATTCTTTTCTTAATTCCTCCATTGATTTGATATACCATGTTTTGTCTGACTATTTTAAAATTTGTTTATATGTTAGCCACCTGGTCGGCGCAAGTTCTTTTTTGTGGAATGCCTCCATCGGGGATAACCACATTGGGGTGGCTTTGAACAGGTGTTGTTTATATTTCACCCATGTTTTTATTAATGCCAATCTTATGTAATGGTGCGTAAAGTTTTTTTCCACCTTTGTCTTTTCGTACCAAAGGTACGCGTGCCATTCGGCACGTAGATCATGGCCTTCCAGGGTTAATAGATTTTTATTATTTAGGAGTACCCAGTAGGCATGAGAAAAATGAAACGGAAATTAAAAGGATTCGTTAGTGATTCGTATGTAATGGGACTTTTGAGCTTTTATGGATCGCTGTCGCGAACCCGGAAGTAGACTTTCTTTTACGACACTTTGCGGCGCCACTTTTGTATCTGGGTCGTAAAGAATTCATATGGTTTCTTTGCCCTTAGTAAGCGTGTTTTGTCATTGGCTGATGGATACCAGGTGGTACCATCACCCCACCATCACTCCACCTTTCCTTTAGCCAATCAGAGGCAAAGAAACATGGATGGGGTGAGCGAGGGCCTCCTCCTCCTCTCTCGCCAATGGCAGGGCGGCGAGAGAGGAGGAGAAAGGCCCCCCCGCGTGCCTCTCTGCCTCTCTCTAGCCCCGACCCATGCATCCAGGGATCGGGGCTAGAGAGAGGCGAGGGGGTGAGCGAGGGCCTCCTCCTCTCTCGCCAATGGCAGGACGGCGAGAGAGGAGGAGAAAGGCCCCCGCCCCTCTCTGCCTCTCTCTCTAGCCCCGATCCATGCATCCATGGATCGGGGAGAGAGGCGAGGGGGTGAGCGAGGGCTCCTCTCTCGCCAATGGCAGGGCGGCGAGAGAGGAGGAGAAAGGCCCCCGCCCCTCTCTCCTCTCTAGCCCCGATCTATGGATCGGGGCAGAGAGAGGCGAGGGGGTGCAGAGGGCCTCCTCCTCCTCTCTCGCCAATGGCAGGGCGGCGAGAGAGGAGGAGAAAGGCCCCCGCGCCCTCTCTGCCTCTCTCTAGCCCCGATCCATGCATCCATGGATCGGGCTAGAGAGAGGCGAGGGGGTGAGCAAGGGCCTCCTCCTCTCTCGCCAATGGCAGGGCGGCGAGACAGGAGGAGAAAGGCCCCCGCACCCCCTCTCTGCCTCTCTCTGCCCCGATCCATGGATGCATGGATTGGGGCTAGAGATAGGCAAGGGGTGAGCGAGGGCCTCCTCCTCCTCTCTCGCCAATGGCAGGGCGGCGAGAGAGGAGGAGAAAGGCCCCCCCGCGCCCCTCTCTGCCTCTCTCTAGCCCCGATCCATGCATCCATGGATCGGGGCTAGGGAGAAGCGATGGGGGTGAGCGAGGGCCTCCTCCTCCTCTCTCGCCAATGGCAGGGCGGCGAGAGAGGAGGAGAAAGCCCCCCCGCGCCCCTCTCTGCCTCTCTCTAGCCCCGATCCATGCATGCATGGATCGGGCTAGAGATAGGCAGGGGGTGAGCGAGGGCCTCCTCCTCCTCTCTCGCCAATGGCAGGGCGGCGAGAGAGGAGGAGAAAGGCCCCCAGCCCCTCTCTGCCTCTCTCTCTAGCCCCGATCCATGCATGCATGGATCGGGATTAGAGATAGGCAAGGGGGGTGAGCGAGGGCGCCGGCGAGCGCGCGGGGGAAAGAGCAGCGAAGGAGGAGGCAATTCGCTGATTGCCTCCACCGTCGCCCCTCCTCTATCCCCCCCCCCCTCGCCCGGATCCCAGTTTGGCCCACTCTGTCATTGGTAGAGTTCAGAATGCTCTTTGATTGAAGGTGAACTATAAATCCCAGCAACTACAACTCCCAAATGTCAAGGTCTATTTTCCCCAAACTCCATCTGCGTTCACATTTGGGCATATTGAGTATTCATGCCAAGTTTGGTCCTGATCCAGGATTGTTTGGGTTCAGAGTTATCTCCCTTAAATCACTGTCAATTCCTCCCAAACCCCTCCAGTATTTTCTGTGGGTCATGGGGGTTCTGTGTGCCAAGTTTGGTCCAGGTCTGTCATTCATGGGGTCTCAGCTGTGGAAGTCAGAGCTGAATTGGTCGAAGGTACTGCAAATCCCATCATCCGTTGTCCATCCTCCCCAAACATATTGTTTTTGATTAATCCCTATGCTTTAACTTTGGTCAATTTGTAACAATGAAAATACATCCTGCATATTAGATATTTGCATTAGAATTCATAAGAGTAACAAAATTATGAAGTAGCAACGAAAATATGGATGGGGGGTCACCACAACATGAGGAACCACTGCATTAATACATATCTCTCTCTCGGCATTACTTCACGAACGAAGATTCAGGACGGACTCATCCCACGCTTTACAAGCGCGCTGATGACTAAAGAGGCCAATCTGAGATAGGCAAGTTCGGTTGCAGAAAGCACAGCAGAAAGTCTATATATTATACATATATCTTTCTGTTTAATTGCTATTAGGGAAATAAAACGTGAACAAAGGAAGGAAGGAGACAAAGGAAGAAGTAGAGAAGGGGGGAGGGAAGGAAAGAAAGAGAAAAGAAGGGATGGGGAACCAAAGAGCAAAGGAAGGAATGAAAGAAGAGGGTAGAGAAGGAAGAAAGGAGGAAAAGGGGAAATAAAAAGGGGGAGAATCGTACTTCACTTTCACAATTGTCCTGAGAGCAAGTAGCTACTACCTCTTATATTTATGTTATACATGTACAGCTCCACTTAATTACACTGCAGAGGTGAAGGGGAATGTTTCCCCCTTGATTTTTAACTGTTTCCCTGCTTTTCAGACTTTAGAACCAATTTAGAATTTCGTTAATACTTACGTTACATTTTAGAACTTTTTGGAAATTTTTTTGCAAGTCTTTCTTTTACTAATCAAAAAAAATCCCCCCCCCCCCCCATTTTGATTTTAGAATCGCGATTTTTGGGTTCTAAAACATGCCTAGTACCCAGTCTTTAATTGCTTCTAGGTTACATGCTTCCTGGTATAACTTCAGGTTCGGGAGTCCCATCCCCCCTCTACTTCCATCATCTGACAGTAACTTGTCACTTATACGCGGTTTTTTGTTTTTCCAAATAAATTTCCTTATTTCCAAATTCCATTTTTTGAAGAGTTGATTCGTTCTTATTATGGGGATAGTTTGAAATAAATATAGCAGTTTGGGAGTATAGACATTTTAATTGCCGCCACTCTTCCCAGCAGAGATATATTTTTGTATTTCCAATTCTCCAAATCTTTTTCTAATACCCTTACTGTAAAGTTGTCGTGGGAGGGGTTGTGAGCTTTAAAGTAAGGGTATTAGAAAAAGTTCACCCCAAACCACACCAAAACATCAAACAATTGCTCCTGCAGCTTGAAAATAAATGGATAATTAATTTACGTTGCGAGGAACCCCTAGGGTTAAACACTCAACTATCAATCAGTGAATTACTTGTGTAACACACCTGTAGAATCCCTACTTAAACCTGGCTCTCTCGCACCTTTGCGCCTCCTGCCCGATATCCCAGCGATATTGTCAGCATTTGCGGTGCTCGTGTTTCCCCATGCATTGGTATGTATCCTGCTTTCTTCTCCGAAAATCCCATCTATTTCCCATTGCCCTGGGCTGTTTCCCACTTTGAATCCTGTCTATATTAGATATTTAGAACTATATATGTCTATTTACCTCAGTGCGGTTCCTGCTCCTTGACGTCTGTAAACAACGCTACCTAGGCCACGCCCACTGGTCCTGAGGAAGCCCCTTCGGGGGCGAAACGAAGGCGCGCATCATTTTCGTCGACCATGGAATGTCTCCCCACTAACATATAATTATTATACAGACTGGCATCCTTGACCGGGACTTTATTATTATTTGGAATAACCTTATTATCATTTGGGAGACATCCGGGACTGTGTCCCTTTTGGATGACGCAGGAACTCCTTTCCGCCTTTTTACGACGTCCACTCACTTGCATGTGAGTTTACCGCCCGTATTTGCTGTGTATATTGATGAAGACAGCATGTATGCTTTATGTTGATAACAGTATATTGTTTAAATCACGCTAAGTACCATTGATATATGGATAAATGTTGATTTTTGGAACCTGAGAACTTATATTGTGTGATATTGATATTACTGGTGCATTTCTTTCTGTGATTCCTTTCTTGTGTATGCTACTGGTGGGTCAGCCTACCTCCACTGTTTATTTGCATTGTTACTTCGACCTTGGGTCGTTGCTTTAAGGGCAATATGGAACCACAATTAGTGGAAGTATTTAACCAACAGCAAGAAGATGATTTGATAAAAGATAGAGGTTTATTTGATGGAAGTGAAACCAGTGCATCCAATGCTGATGTTAATTTAGCCTCTGCTATTCGTGAATTGACTAGTAAAAAACTCAGACAGGTGAAGGTCAAACTTACTATGGATACCTTATCTGAATATGTCAGAAGGAAATTAGTACCAAGAGGTCTCAGAATAACCCTCCCTCCTGGCATGTACTATAATGATGATACCTTTATGAAAAATTGGCAATCAATACTTCTAAGATGTAGTAAAGATTTGATGCTCCTTATTATCCAACGTTCTGCCGTGGAATATGAGGAATTACAAAAGAACATTGATAATCTTATGTCTAAGCCAGAGATCTCTATTCCCTCCTGTGACTTGGAGTCTATAAAAACCCAATGTGAACAGCTACATGCTGACATAAAAAAATACAAGATTTCCAAGTTCACCAGAGATGAAACGGACTTTGCCAATAACAAAATTTTCAGATGGGCATTCCAACCCAATTTCAGAATGGGATACAAACAAGTCCGTTTCACTTCCAGAGAGTCTCTGGCTTCAAATAATACTGATGAAGCAGGTGCTTTTTCAGATTCCTCTGCCAATTCGAATAATAGCAATAAATATGCTCTAAGGAGTCAAAAAAACAAGGAGGCTACTTCTGACCCACTTCCTCAAAGACAAAATTTTCAAAGGGGCAGAGGCCGAAAGCGGGTAACCTAGTTGTGAATCTCTCCAGCCTAGTTCTGTCTAACCATGATGTTTGTTTGCTTAATAAAGGTCTTTCTTTTGTGCATACCCCCAACTGTTCCCAGATTAATATCCGCAAAGATCTAGCAACCCTTTTTCGCACCATTAGACTAAAAGAACATTTCAAAGAAAAAATAGATGATACACCCATTTCTGCATCTAAAATTAGGGTCCCCAGCTCCTTCACACCTCCTATTGTCTCTGATAAAATAAGGATTTTTGAACAGACTGTATTGACACAGGTACAATCCATAAACCACTACCATGACCAAAGACATTCAAATTTATCCAATAGAGACATGAAACGCCTTAAAGAACTAGGCAGTCACCCCCAGGTGATTATCAAGCCAGCTGACAAAGGAGGTTCCATAGTCATATGGGAAAGGGCCCATTACCATATAGAAGCTACTAGACAACTCAGTAATGCCGAGCATTATAGAAAGTTACCACAGGACCCCACTACTAAATTTTCTGGTACCATTTTTAATACTATCCAAGACGGCTTACTGAGTGGTCAAATAACTAACAAAGAAGCTGAATTTTTGTTTAATCGTTATCCTTCTACACCATATTTCTACCTACTGCCAAAAATTCACAAACCAACCAGGCCTCCTGTAGGAAGGCCCATTGTAGCAGCTACTAACAGTTTACTACAACCCCTGGGTATCTTCTTAGATGAGATACTACAACCATTTGTCCACAAGTTACCTTCATATATCCAAGATACCAGGGACCTCATTAACAAAATTGATGGCACCCCTATCCTATCCACAGATATCCTTATATCTGCGGACATCGCATCTTTGTACACCAATGTACCATTTACAGAAGCCAGACATATACTCCAAAATATTTTGGACTCCCGTCCACCACCGCATTTTCCATCATCCCCCTATTTGATGGAGCTCATCGACTTAATTTTTGTTTACAATTATTTTACATATCACAATGACTTCTTCTTGCAGATAGGGGGCATTTCAATGGGGCAATCCTTTGCCCCGACGGCGGCCAATCTATTCATGGGAGCCCTAGAACATGAATTCCTCTTAACAGACACCCAGAATCCCTTTTCAAAATACATTAAATGCTACTACAGGTATATCGATGATGTCATAATTCTACTTGATGGAGCTATTAGCCCAGATCTATTCATGCAATGGTGCAACTCTTGGCACCCAAAAATACAATTTACATTCCAATACAGTAGTGAGGAGGTGAATTTCCTAGATCTGACAATATTTGCCCATGAGGGATACATCAGGACAAAAAATTATACCAAACCTACTAGCACCAATTCCCTCCTACACTACTCCTCATTTCATCCATACCCCTTAAAAATAACCTACCTTATTCATCCCTACTAAGACTTAAAAGGAATTCTTCTCTTAACCATCACTTCCAACAAGATGCTAATATCTTCTTAGATAACTTAAAACAAAGAGGATATCCCCCCAGAGTACTTGATAATGCCTTAAAAAGAGTCAATACCACCCCTAGAGAAACTCTCCTTAAATCCCAGTCTAAAGCATCCCCTACCAACATCATTTGGCCCTCACCTTAACCCCCCATTCTCAACAGATAAAAAAGATTGTTAGAAATTTCTGGCCTCTGATCAGCTCTATTCCTGGCTTAGAAAGACCCCCATTAATTGCATTTAAAAGAACCCAAAATCTAAAAGACGTACTAGTGCACACCAGGGATTCCACTATGGATCCCCTTTCAGCCAACCCCCTCTCTAATGGCACTAAAGCCTGCGGGAAATGTAGTATATGCAAACACATCTCCACCTCTACCTACATAACAAGTCCTTACAACCAAAAAACCTATAAAATCTACTCATGGGCAACGTGCAATTCTAAGAACTTGGTGTATTGTATCACATGTGGCTGCTGTGGGGGCCTTTATGTTGGGGAGACCACCAGGGAACTCCGGACAAGAATTTGTGAGCACAGATCACGTTTTCGAACAGGCTGTGATAATTCCATACTATATGCACACTTTAAAGCTCACAACCCTCCCACGACAACTTTACAGTAAGGGTATTAGAAAAGTTCACCCCAAACCACACCAAAACATCAAACAATTGCTCCTGCAGCTTGAAAATAAATGGATAATTAATTTACGTTGCGAGGAACCCTAGGGTTAAACACTCAACTATCAATCAGTGAATTACTTGTGTAACACACCTGTAGAATCCCTACTTAAACCTGGCTCTCTCGCACCTTTGCGCTCCTGCCCGATATCCCAGCGATATTGTCAGCATTTGCGGTGCTCGTGTTTCCCCATGCATTGGTATGTATCCTGCTTTCTTCTCCGAAAATCCCATCTATTTCCCATTGCCCTGGGCTGTTTCCCACTTTGAATCCTGTCTATATTAGAAATTTAGAACTATATATGTCTATTTACCTCAGTGCGGTTCCTGCTCCTTGACGTCTGTAAACAACGCTACCTAGGCCACGCCCACTGGTCCTGAGGAAGCCCCTTCGGGCGAAACAGCGCGCATCATTTTAAATCGACCATGGAATGTCTCCCACTAACATATAATTATTATACAGACTGGCATCCTTGACCGGGACTTTACTATTATTTGGAATAACCTTATTATCATTTGGGAGACATCCGGGACTGTGTCCCTTTTGGATGACGAGGAACTCCTTTCCGCCTTTTACGCGTCCACTCACTTGCATGTGAGTTTACCGCCCGTATTTGCTGTGTATATTGATGAAGACAGCATGTATGCTTTATGTTGATAACAGTATATTGTTTAAATCACGCTAAGTACCATTGATATATGGATAAATGTTGATTTTGGAACCTGAGAACTTATATTGTGTGATATTTATACTACTGGTGCATTTCTTTCTGTGATTCCTTTCTTGTGTATGCTACTGGTGGGTCAGCCTACCTCCACTGTTTATTTGCATGTTGAAAGTAATTAGCTTTCACATATTTCATTTGCTTCTCTAACTTTGCTGTTTCTAGTAATTGTAATTGCTTTTTAAGAGTCTTGATTTCTTTTTCTGCTGTCTTGTGTTCTGGATTATGTTTTAAAGTCTCTTCCATTGTCTTTATCTGTTCTACTATGTCTTCTGTTTTCTTGTTAATTTGCCTTTTTATTCTACTATTTAGTTGTATTAGATTGCCTCTCATCACGGCTTTCATGGCCTGCCATTGGGTTATTATGCTTGTCTCTGGGCCTTTATTTAGTTCTAAGTACTCTATCAGTTGCTTTTTTATCGTTTCTATGTCTCTTTCCTTTCTTAGAAGGCTATCCTTTAACTTCCATCTGTATTGTGTCCTGCTCTTTTTTATATGCAACTCCAGCGCGCAGTGGTCAGAGAAAGGATTAGTGAGAATTTGTATTTTTTGGACACTGATTGACATCGTCTTTGTTACCCAGACCATATCAATGTGTGTCCATATCTTGTGTCTTGCAGAAAAATAAGTATAGTCATTGACTGGCCCATTTTTGTATCTCCATATATCTAACAGATTCCAGTTCTCTAGGACCGAAAGAAATTGATTTGGTAGCTTATTGCCTCTTCCGGATAAATTGTGTTTTTTTGATGCCTTATAAGTTTTCTCTATTGCTGGGTCTACTACCCCATTAAAATCCCCTAATAATATCAATTCGTCGTATTGTTGATTATCTATTTGTTTTTTGAGATCTTTGATAAATTTTAATTTAGGTCCATTGCAAATCAGTATTTTTTGACAATTTATTTCCATAATGATTCCCAGTATCTGCCCTGTGTGTCCTTAAAAGCCAAACTGGAGGAATATTTCAAGTTAACATATGTAGCTACCCCCCTTTTCTTCTTGTCATATGCTGCATAGTATAATTTCTAAATGTTTTGCATGGTGTCCAATAATATGTGTTTCCTAGAAGGCGATTATCTCGTAGTTTTTCCTCTTTAGGTACTCGACTATTCTTCTTTTATTCGGAGAATTGAGGCCGTTGACATTGTTTGAGTATATTTTAATCGATGTCATCCTGTAGGACTGAGGTTTTCGTTGAGGCTTGGTCTTGTATTGCCACCAGTTGGTAGTTCTCTGGCGAGAACTTTCTCAGTCTCTTAAGGTTCTTTTTCAGGGATAGCCCTGGTGAGTCTATCTCTTCAAAATCTTGTATTTCTTCTTCCTCTATCTTGCCTTCCTCCTCTTCGTTGTTATACTCTGATTTTTGGTGTTTATCTTTCAAGGAATTACTTTTCTCTGTTGGTGTACTTTGTTTCTTCTTCTGTAAGTGGTTGTGGAAGAAGGCCCTCGCTTTATCTATAGTGTTCAGCCAGTACCTTGTTTCCATCCAGGTAACCGTGAGGCCTTCTACTCTCTCCCACCTGTATCTTATTCTCTTTCTCTTGAGCTCATCAGTCAGAAAACTGTATTGTCTACGTCTGGCAAGGGTGTCTCTAGATACTTCTTTCATAAAGATGATTTTCTTTCCTTTGTAATATACTGACTTTTTAGCACATCTTTGCATGATCTCATCACGAAAACTCTTTCTTGCAAAGGATTCCCGATCTTTACTGTGAGATCCCCAGGACATTCCCTAGGACTGAAAAAAAAGTGTGATGCTGTAACTCTTCTGTTTCATCAGAGCTTCGCCTTGTGAATGGCTCCAGTGTCTGTTCTGGAAGGGTCGAGGTGTTCCACAACGAAAGGTGGGGGACAATTTGTGATGCCGGCTGGGATCTACGGGATGCCCAAGTTGTGTGCAGGGAACTGGGCTGTGGAGAGGCCTTAAACACATCTGGTGGAGCACGTTTTGGAAGAGGGACTGGCCCCATCTGGCTAGAGGGAATGAACTGCACTGGGAAAGAAGAATCTTTAAGGCAATGCCCCAAAGGACAGTGGGGAGAACACAGCTGTGACCACGGCAGAGATGCAAGTGTGGAATGTGCAGGTAGGATTTTATCACTCTAAGACAATGAATTCCTATAAGGTGAAGAGGCAAGTTGCCAAGTTGTTATTCTTGTTATTTGACTTATGACAACCTCATGAATGAGAGACCTGCAAGAGCTTAGGTCATCAACTGTCCTGCTCCTGTCTTGTAAATTCAAGTCCACTACTTCCGTGATTTGAAGAAGGCCATCTGTCATAGTCTGCTTTTTCTACTTTATGCCATTTTACTGAACATTATCATATTTTAATATGAGTCACATTCATTACAGAAATGCTTGGTTTTACTGGTTTTGGGGGTATAGCTTTTCCAGTTACTAACTCTCCATCCAGGAGGGCAAATGTTGTCCCTGACTTCAAGAAGGAGAAAAAAGAAGGCCCAAACAATTACCATTCAGTAAGCTTGACATCAATACCGGGAAAAGTGAGTGGTGGGGTGCAGCAGGGTTCTGCCCTAGGCCCAGTGCTTTTCAACACATTCAAAATCCAATTATCACAAGGAGAGAAAGTGAGGTGAAATCTTCTGAATCTTCTGAACAGGGGCACAGACAGCAAAACAAACACCACAACTTGTGTTAACCCTTCCCCTATACTATCTGAAGAGATACACACACACACACCCCTGGAGCTACACTTAAAATATGTAGCTGTCCTGACTTATGTACAAATTCAGCTTAAGAACATACCTACAGAACCAACCTTGTTCATAACTTGGGGACTGCCTGTAGTGTCCAGATCAAGTGAAGTAATGGCGTGTTCAGTTCTGGTCACCAGAATTTAAGAGAGATATTGGCAAAGTGGAACATGTCCAGAGGAGGGCGACTATGTGGAGAGGCTCAGAAAGCTGGGTGAGAGGAAACAGGAGAGCCATGTAAATGGATGCCATAAGGAAGATGGAACAGATTTGTTTTCTGCTGCACTGGAGATGAAGACTAGGAGCCATGGGTTCAAATTACAGGAAAGGAGATTCCACCTGACCACCAGGGAAAACTTCCTGACCTTAAGAGTTGGGTCCCTTCCACACAGCTGAATAAAATCCCACATTATCTGCTTTGAACTGGAATATATGGCAGTGTGAACTCACGGTGAATGGCAGTGTGAACTCACTAGCCACTCTGAGTCCACCCTCGGGGGTTGAGAAGGGCAGGGTAAAAATACTGTAAATAATATAAAAATAAAACTAAAAGATATTGTGGGATTTTCTGGATGTGTTGGGCAGATATTGTGGGATTTTCTGCCATGATGTGTTGGGTTATCTGTCAGGGGTGGCTGTTTCTGTAGAATAGGGGATGTGTTCTTCCAACAGTGGAACTCTTCCTGCTTTGGAGTGTAGTGGAAGGACCCCAGGATTAAGCTTTGACATGCAGACTTTTGAAAGAGAAAATGGCTGGATGACTAAACTGTCAAGATTATGGCAAAAAATGATTGATTGGTTTTGAAGGACTTTGTCTGCATGGCAGATGGACTAGCCAGGAAATCAGATGTCCTTGGGAGGAGAGCAATACAATATATATAAAAATGAAACATCCGTGTTTCTAAGTAAATAGGCAGAAAAACCACACAAGGCAGAAACACAAAACTAGGCCACATAGATTCAGAACCCTACTCGCTATGTTTGCAGCTAAAAAGAACTCCCCAAATTAAAGACAACACACACAAAAACCCGAAAAACGTTTGGGACTACAATTCCCATAACCCACTGCGCCAGACAACAAAATGGCACCTACGCTCCTCTCCTCCCCCCTCCCAAACTAAAATGAACCACCTACCACCCACGGAGGAGGAGAAGGAGGAGCAGGCCGAGCCGGGGGCGGGGCTGGAGCCGTCATCGCCGCCTTCTCCTTCCCGAGCGGGAGCCGGAGAAGGAGAGAAGCCGCCACAGCGAGGAAGGCCCTGGCGGTAGCGGAGCCGGCGAGGAGGAGAAGGAAGAGGAGGAAGAAGCAGCAAGAGCAGCAGCAGCACCGCATGTCGTCGCCGCCTCCTCCTCCCTGACTGGCCTCCTCCCTCGCCGCCGCCACTGCCTCCGCCTCCTTGTGGCCTGAGCCGAGCGGCAGCTCCTCCTCCAAGAGAGAGAGAGAGAAAGAAAGAAAGAAAGAAAGAAAGAAAGAAAGGGAGGAAGGAAGGAAGGAAGAGGAAGGAAAGAAGAGGTAGGGAAAAGGAAGGAGAGAAGGAAAGGGTGAAGGGGGAGAAAGAAAGGAAGGAAGAGGAATGAAGGAAGAGGTAGGAAAAGAAGGAGAAAAGGAAAGAGTGAAGGGGAGGAAGGAAGGAAGGAAGGAAGGAAGAGGAAGGAAGGAAGGAAGGAAGGAAGGAAGGAAGAGGGAGAATGGAGGAAAGAAGGAAAAGAGGAAGGAAAAGGAAGGAGAGAAGGAAAGGGTGAAGGGGAGAAGGAAAAAAGAGGAAGGAAGGCAGGAAGAGGAAGGAAGAGGGAAAATGGAAGAGGGAAGGAAAAGGAAGAAGAGAAGGAAAGGGTGAAGGGGAAAAAGAAAGGAAGAGGAATGAAGGAAGAGGGAGAATGGAGGAAAGAAGGAAGGGGGGAGAGGGAGGGAAAAGGAAGGAGAGAAGGACAGAATGGAAGAGGAAGGAAGGAACAAAGAGGGAGGGAGGAAAAGGGAGAATGGAGGAGAGAAGGAGGGCGGGAAGGAGAGAAGGAAGTACAACAGGAAGAAAGAAGAGAAAGTACACAGGACAAAAAAAGGAAAGAAAAGGTAATAAAGGAAGGACAACCTGGTGAGGGGAGGAGAAAAAGGAAGGAAAGAAAGAGAGGGAGAGAAATAAAGGGGAAGACTGATTGAGAAAAGGAATGAATTGGAGAAAGGAGGGAAAGGAAAGACAGAAGGAAGGAGGAAACACACAAATATTCAGCTAGTTCTTGATAAAATAGTGAAGAGTGGAGACATCACACTGGCAACAAAGATCCACATAGTCAAAGCAATGGTATTCCCCGTAGTCACCTATGGATGTCAGAGATGGACCATAAGGAAAGCTGAGCAAAGGAGGAGAGACACTTTTGAACTGTGGTGTTGAAAGAAAATCCCGAGAGTGCCTTGGATTGCAAGAAAATCCACCCAGTCCATACTTCAGGAAATAAAGCCTGACTGCTCATTGGCGGGAAGGATAGTAGAAGCAAAACTGAAGTATTTTGGCCACATAACGAGAAAGCAGGAAAGCTTAGAGAAGACAATTGTGCTGGGGAAAATGGAAGGAGAAAGGAAGAGGGGCAGACCAAGGGCAAGATGGATGGATGGTATCCTTGAAGTGACTGGCTTCACCTTGAAGGAGATGGGGGTGGTGACGGCCGACAGGGAGCTCTGGCGTGGGCTGGTTCATGAGGTCACAAAGAGTCGGAAGCGACTGAAAAAATGAACAGATGCATTCAGAGTGAGTCTGTAGTAGGCACGGGCAAACTTTCACCCTCCAGGTGTTTTGGATTTCAACTCCCAGAAATTCCAGTCAGATTACAAACTGTTAGGAATGATGGGAGTTGAAGTCCAAAACACCTGGAGGGCCAAAGTTTGCCCATGCCTGCTATAGAGTCACACATCCTGGCAATGTTTCTGAACTGCTTTCACAATGTGATCGTCTATGTTGTATCTTTGGTGAAGAAATGGTGAGAAGAAGTAACAGGAGTTATGCCTATTTCAGATCCAAGAAAGGTCAGATTGGTGAATGGTTTCAGTCGATGTTCTGGGGGAATTGAAGTATTCCACAACCAGCAGTGGGGGACCCTGTGTGACTGTGGATGGGATCTGAATGATGCTCGGGTTTTGTGCAAGGAACTTGAATGTGGAGATGTCATATCAGTTCCTCGGGAAGCTCATTTTGAAAAACCAAACAGTCCTGTCTGGTCACTCACTTACATGTGTAAAGGAACAGAAGATGCTCTCAGTGACTGTGAATACTATATTAATAGGGAAAATATAATCTACTCTGATCGAGAAGGTGCTGCAATTGTGTGCTCAGGTAATGTATGAGAATATATACTCAATATTACCATATACTTCCTTCAACTGCAGGGAGTCTGGGATGACACACACATTTCTTCAACCCATTTCAGTTTGGCATCAGAGCAGGATACAGAGTTGAGACTGCTATGGCCATCTTAGTGGATGATCTCCATTTTACCCCTGTTGTGCCCCTGTTGGTGCTTCTAGATCTCTGAATGGCATTGATATTAACAGTGGCATCTTTCTGGAACGCCTGGGGAATATAAGAATCAGAGGCACCGTTTTGCAGTGGTTCCTCTTGTCCCTCAAAGGCAGGGTCCAGGTGGTGGTGCCTGGGGATATTTATTTGTTATTTATTTATTTAAAACTTTTGTACCCCGATCTTCTCACCTCCATAGAGGGACTCAGACTGGCAAACAACAAGAATTCAATGCTAACATTTAAAATCTAAAAACATCATAAATTCACAATAAAATTATCAAATACAAATACAATAAATACATAAAAAGCCATTTGCCAAAGTAAAATCGAGCCCAACTCAGTCCGTGTATTCAGTCCATATTTAGTAGTTAGCGACATTAGTCGATTAGTGACCTCCCCCTCATTCTGCGAAGGTCTTATTGCACAGCCACGTTTTCACCAGCTTCCTAAAAGTCAGGAGGGAGGGGGCAGATCTAATTTCATTTGGGAGGGAATTCCACAGCCGGGGGGCTACCGCAGAAAAGGCCCTGTCTCTCGTCCCCACCAGACGCCAGGGGAGAATACGTTGGGACAGGTAAACTGGGCCAGTACAGTATAGGGTTTTGCAGGTCAAAACCAGCACTTTGAATTGTGCTCGGAAGCTAATTGGCAGCCAGTGGATCTGGCACAGCAAGGGGGTTGTATGCTCCCTATACCCCACTCCTGTTAGTAATCTGGCTGCCAAGCGTTGGACTAATTGCAGCTTCTGGGCAGTCTTCATAGGCAACCCCATGTAGAAAGTATTGCAGTAGTCTATACGGGATGTAACCAGAGTGTGAACGAAGAAACATCTTGAGTGATGGCCCTTGAGCCAAGAAGTAAAATATAACATGTTCCATAAATTTATAGAAATAAAAGTGGAATAAAATACAGTTTGGAGGAAAGTTCGGAAAGTGCCCAACTGCTCATTGAAGGAAAGGATAGTAGAGGCAAAGCTGAAGTACTTTGGCCACATAATGAGAAGACAAGAAAGCTAAGAGAAGACAATTATACTTGGGAAAATGGAAGGAAAAAGGAAGAGGGGCCGACCAAGGACAAGATGGATAGATGGTATCCTCAAAGTGACTGGCTTGACTCTGAAGGAGCTGGAGGAGGTGACGGCCGACAGGGAGCTCTTGCGTGGGCTGGTCCAGGAGGTCACCAAGAGTCGGAAGTGACTGAACATATAAACAACAACAAAATATAGTTTATGGTTAGAAGCAGGGCCGTAGCCAGGATTTTGATTCGGAGGGGGGGGGGGCTGAGTTTGGCTCGGGGGAGGGGGGTCTGAGACTGGGTGGAAGAGGGTCTACCCTAGCAAACCTTTTGTATTGTTATCCCAATAACCCCATTAATGTGGGATATAATGAGCATGGTGATCAGATCATGATATGAATAAACATAACAGTTTAAATAATGTACCAGTAAGGCCTTCTCGCGGACCACCCTGAGAATTTGGGGGCTGAAGCCCCTTAGCGCCCCGGCTACATGCCTGGTTAGAAGGATAGACAGGGAGAGAGAATGGTCTGGGGTGATGGGGCTACATGTAAAAGAGAGAACATCACTTTATTTCAGTCTTGCTTGTTGCCCTTGGAAAACTAAAAATTCCTAACAACAAATCCCTTTTTATTAGGGGTGGGGGTAGTCATGTTCGGTGAAAAGACTATGATGAGACAGTTCAAAATGAATTGTATAACTTATTGCACATTTAACTTATTTTCTCCATCAGAGCTCCGCCTAGTGAATGGCCCCAATCGCTGCTCCGGCCATCTTCAGGTGGTACACAACCAGCAGTGGGGGACTGTGTGTGACAGTGGCTGGGATGCCCGTGATGCTCAAGTTGTGTGCCGGGAACTGGATTGTGGCGATGCCTCAACAGCATTTGGGGGAGTTGGCTATGGCCAAGGGTCTGGTCTAATTTGGCTGGAGAATGTGAACTGTACGGGAGAAGAAACATCGCTGACTGCATGTCCGAAAAGCCCTTGGGGAAAGCACAGCTGCAGCCACAGCCAGGATGTGAGTGTGAAGTGCTCAGGTGAGTCACTAGAATAGCAGGTAGATAGAACAGGTGGGGCCAAAGCAAAATTCTGAGCATCAGGCTTTATAGTTAGTAGGTTGGTTACTTTCTCACAAAGAAAAGAAATTCTTGATGCACAGGGCTCTTGAAGGAATAAGTGAAATTTATTAAGATCAACAGATTAGACAATCAGTATGCCTTAATATCTCTAGTCCTTTTCATTTCCCAATTCAAAGACTAGAAATTGAGGAGATTGTAATTCAATAATTTAACTAAGGGAGTTACAATCAAGACAAGACAGGACAGCATGCAATAAAAGTGCCATGTTTGATTCTCTTTGGATCATGGGTTTTATAGTCTCGAATTGATGCAAACATGCACATGCGCACACATGAAATCAAACAGCAATCAGGATTAAGAGAGGGAAGACCTTTTATTTTTAATCGAGGCTTGATTACTGTAACGCGCTCTACGTTGGCCTTCCTCTGTCGGTGACCCGGAAGCTCAAGCTGGTGCAGAACACTGCCACCCGGCTCCTGTCTGGCACGCCAGCTGGTTGCCACATAACACCTATCTTGCAGGATCTGCACTGGCTGCCAATCGAGCACCGGATCACCTTCAAAGTGTTGGTTCTCACCTTTAAGGCCTTGCACGGCCTAGGGCCAGCGTATCTGAGGGAACGTCTCTCCCCATATTGCCCTATGAGATCTCTTCGTTCTGAGGATACCAACCTCCTGGCCGTCCCTTCTGCAAAAGCAGCTAAATTGACAGCCACCCGCCAAAGGGCTTTCTCGGTAATTGCACCGACACTTTGGAACGCCCTCCCGGCGGACACACGCGCCATCCATGACCTGCTCTCCTTCAGGCAGGCGTGTAAAACCCACCTTTTCCAGCTTGCCTTCCATGTGTAGGCTAGTGGGACACTCCCCCTGTTAGAAATTGACTCTAACTTGGTCGTTTTTAACTGCTGTACCTTGATACTTTTAATGATGTTTTTATGCTTGTTTTATGTTGTATTGCTGTTTTTATCTTGCGTTGTTGTTGCTGCTGTGAGCCGCCCCGAGCCCGCTGGGAGTGGCGGCATAGAAGCCGAATGAATAAATGAATAAATAAATAAATTTTTATGTATTTATTTAAAACATTTATATTCCACCCTTCTCACCCCGAAGGGGACTCAGGGTGGAGCACAACATATATACGGCAAATATTCAATGCCAAGACATAAAACAAACTATAAATATACATAAACACTAAAATCAATTATACACATTATCCTCCCTGAATACCTGTCGTCTTCTCACACTCCATTCCCTCTTCATTGATGACTCAGACTGATGTGCTTCAGGTTGCATGCTGTGACGATCTCGGTCACCTAAATTGACTTAATTGACACTCCCAGTAGTCTGCCACCAACCTAATGGGTCATTAGGATTTACTTCTAATTAAATGAAGTGTCTGTAGCGTTTGGCCTTTACAACAGCCCACCCACCAATTATGTAAACTGAGGAGACCGAAAGATGATGGAGGCTTCTTTTAAAAGTTAATAATAAAAGTATTTATTAACTACAACGAGGCTATCAAATAGGCACAGATCGTATTGGTTCTACTCAGAGGCAACTAACGTACGGTTACAACAATGATAGCCTTGGATAGCGTGATGGTTACAAGATTTAGTATATGTGCTAGAGCGTAGAGGTTTCTGACTAAAAAGGCTATTATTACTTCTTGAGATGGTACGTTCAGTTCCATAGACAGTACTGAGACATGTCTCCCAACTCCCAACTAATAGTTCCACTAGATGGTTGTTGTTCTAAAATCCTGGAACATCTAATCACTTAGATCGTTCCCTGAGTCTGGCTACCCCTGGGTTACTCGTAACCCACACAGTCTAAGAGGCCAACTACCTGTCACCCTATCTCCAGAGATGACCAGGTAAACCCAACTGCCTATCACAAGAACAGTTCTAAATGGCACTCTTCCAAAAGCGTCCCCACTAGAATCACTACTGGCCCTAAGGGCGGTCAGATCTGAGTCGTGACTCCCACTAGTCCAGCCTATTCCTCGTGGTGAATTGCTTAGGACAGACTGTCAGTCTCTGTTGCCAAGGCTCTGGTGATACTCCCCCAGAAACCTTGCTCAAGACTGCCTCAGGCTTAGATGTCTAATCTACAGCCTGACTCTAAACAGCAGAGGCTGGAGATGTGCGTCTGCACAGCCCTGCTCTAAACTCCAGACTCCAGACTGAAACTTTCTCTGACAGGATTTTCTACTCTGTCAGCTCCAACTCCTCCCTCTATACTCTAACCAATCACAGCCTCTTCACTGTAACTAGGCACAAGCCTGCAAGGCCACGCCCTGCTCTGGCTTTCCCTTCCCTTAATGGTTGCTGGCTGCAGCCACCTCTCCAAGATGGATGCCAGCACAACCCAAAACAGGATTTCTAACCCTCTTCTAAGCAGGCCTCGGCCCTGCTTAAGGCAGGTGAGTCCTTACACATGCCTTTTGTGTTCAGCCACTAAGACCTCATGGCCAGTATGTTCTCTCTTAAGCCTTTGTGTGAGAGAGCTGAATGCAGAATGTGTTACAGTAAGTCACAGCAGAATCATGTGTGTGTTAAAGAAAAACCTTATGCTGTTAATTATCATGTGCAGCTGGTAATGTAGGTCAGCCAGAATGTCTGAACCACACCCGGTGGGGTATAACTGTATGGGTTTCAGAATACAATTCAGCTTTTGCTCTGAAGAGCTCTATGCTCAAAGGCTTTTGCTCTGGGGAGCAGTTTGGAGAAGCAATATGTTACTCTGAAGGATGCTATGGTGGAATAGCTATTTACTCAAGGTTTATGTTTTGCTCTCTCGTTTGATTGAAGATGCCTTATTCTGTGTTACTTACAAGGACTATGTAAGTTTGTTGCACTGTTTAATTTTTGTATGCAACACTGCAAGTTTTTGTTTTACCTTTGCTATTAGGAGTAAAGATTTTCTGTTCATGTTTCCTCTTACCTTTGTGTCTTTTGCATGGGACGTGTCTAGAATCCTCTTGTTGTGCAACAGAATGTAGTTTTTAGGTCTTTTCTTTTGGGTTAATTGTAGATGGACCAGGGGTCGGGAACCTTTTTGCCTCAGAGAGCCATGAAAGCAAAATATTTGGAAATGTATTTCTGTGAGAGCCATATAATATATATATTCTAAGACTGAATGCAACTCAACGTGAGTATATACATACATACTATGAGAAAAGAATTCCCCCGGCAGAATGACTGGACACTTCAGATCTGGCTCTGCAAAAGGCATGCTCAGGACTCTGGGAAGGAAGAGAAGATGGAAGGAAGGAAAGGGAAAGAAAGAAAGACAGAGGGAATAAAGGAGGGAGGGAGGGGAGAGGAAGAAAGAAAAGAACGACGGAAAAGGAAGAAAGAAAGCTGAAGAGAGACAAGGAGGGGGAAAGAAAGAAGGAAATGGGAATGGAGGAAAGAAAGAAACGGTGGGGAAAGGAAAGGGAGTGAGGAAAAGTAAAATAATAAAGGGAAAAGAAGAAAAGAGAGAGAGAGAGGGAAGTGAAAAGGAAGGAAGGAGAAGGAAATGAAGACTTGGGGGGGGAAATAATAGAAGAGGAAAGAAGGAAGGAAGGAAGGAGAATGGAGGGAAAAAAGGGGGGAGAGGGAGGGAAAGGAAGGAGAGAAGGAGAAGGAAAGGGTGAAGGGGAGAAAGGAAGGAAGGAAGAAGGGAAGGAAGGAAGGAAGGAAGGAAGGGGGAGAATGGAGGAAAGAAGGAAGGGGAGAGAGGGAGGGAAAAAGAAGGAGAGAAGGAAAGAATGGAAGAGGATGGAAGGAACGGAGAGGGAGGGAGGGAGGGAGGAAAGAAGGTAGGGAGAGAGGGAGGAAAAAGAATGAAAGAAAAAGAGAGGGAAAAAGAAAGGAAGAGGAAGGGAGGGAGGGAGGGAGGGGGAGGGGGACGCAGGGCCAAGGCACACCTTGGTGTTGACGTCGGCAAGGCAGTCCCTCCGGAAGGTGTCAAAGAGGCCGCAGCTCTTGAGCTGCCCGATGATGAGGGTGATGAGCTGGGCATCCCCCAGGGGCAGCCAGGCCGGGTCCGCAGTGCCAGGGCCAGGCTGACCTCCGTTGCCTCCTCCGAGGCCCGTGGCAGAGGAAGAAAAGGAAGATGTGGACAAGGTGCCACCGCCGGGCTCTGCCATCCCCGGCGAAGAGGGCGCAGGGCACCGAGAGCAGCGGGGGATGAGGAAGAGGCGGCGATGGGGGTGCGGAAGTGGCAGTTGTGGCGCATTTGCGTTACTCCTCCCCGCTGCATGCTGGGAAACCGAGACCCGGGCTGATCTGGAGAGCCAGATGCAATCATGAAAAGAGCCACACTTGGCGCCCGAGCCATAGGTTCCCTGGTCTAGAACATATTTTTTCTAAATAGAAAATGTAGTTCTTTATGCTGTAATAAACTTTTTTCACACTTTAAGGTAAGGTCTGCTGCGTATTGTTTTTAAGCTCAGGATTCCTCCAGCCTCGCTGTAAGAAAGCTCCTCCCCTGTGCTGTGTTTTGTCTTTCAAATACTTGCTATTTGGGGACAGGATTTCCATAACATTTAATATCTTGAGGTAAATGACCACTCAAACACTTGGGGCAGCCTCAATGTGAAAAGCCTTCTCCTAGGGAGAGAGGATGAACAACTAAATTGGAAAATGACAAGCTTTCTTTTCCATCATTTCAGGTCAGATTAGATTAGTCAACGGTTCTAATTCCTGTTCTGGGAGACTGGAAATATTCAAAGTGCAGCAGTGGAAAGACATTTGTGATGACAACTGGGATCTGGAGAAGGCTGAAATGGTTTGTAGGACACTAAACTGTGGACGAGCCTTATCAGCCCTAAGAGGATCCCACTTTGGAAGAAAATATAATCACGTCAAGTTAAACTATGATTATTGCATCATGACAGCGGGTTCTTTAATGCCCTGCGATCTAAGGGATCGGATACCCTGTCGATCTGGAGAAGCTGCTGGTGTGATTTGCTCAGGTAATGAGTCAGGGGGCCCTGTGACCAGAAAAGTTCACACACACTTACTGTTGTAACAGCAAAGTGTCCTGAGCATGTTAAACTTTTCCTTTATGACATTTCCTTTTGTTGAGGACTGTTTTCGGGCATTTCACAGGGAAATTCCAAACTGACCAGATGGCCTTCATCCACGTGACTTCTCTGGGCCCCATTTGGCCTTTATTTAAAGAAATACTAAAACAGAGAAGGGAAAGCGGGTGAAGTGTCCACAAAGAAACAGGGTGAGATTGGATTGTAAAATTGAAAGAGGTGTCTGTGTGTCTGTGTGTGTGTGGGGGGGGATAAGGCATAGGGGCTTGATATGACCTGAAAGAGAAAAAGAAGGGGGAATGGAGCAGGTGGACCTTGTACATTTGGAGTGTTGGGCAAAAGATAGTTTGAATGCAATCTTTGTAAGGAATGACATAGAAACTGTTAGGGAGAACTCCCAAAAGCAGCAGCGCATTCAAAAACACAAACAGGATACTTAACTGAGTAGTCAGCACACATCAAGCAGAAAGTGAAGTGTTGTGGCTATAAAAGAATTTTGAGCTTAGGAAGCAAAGATGATGATGATGATGAAGATGATGATGACTGGCTCTATCTGCCTAGAACAGGGTTGGGCAATTATTTTTTTCCAAGGGGCCACACGAGAGCCAAAAAATATGATGGAGGGCCGCACCTAAAGGTTGAACTACATTCTACATAATATCAAATTAATTTCTTTAATAATAATAAAAAGGCACTACATTGCGTTTTTGATATATTAATAAGACTGATAAGAGTATATGTTTGAACTCCGCTGTTCAATCAGCTCCACTGGCTGCCGATAAGTTTCTGGTCCCAATTCAAGGTACCTATAAAGCCCTAAACGGTTCAGAATCTGCCTACCTTCGCAATTGTATCTTCCCTTATGAACCTACACGATCATTACGATCTATGAAAAAGAGAGGTTGTCATAGGAAAAATGACATTTATTCACTAAAAATTTACAAAATAATGGTTAACAAAATGTGAACATTTGTATCATTTGTGATTCATTATATCAGGGGTCAGGAACCTTTTTGACTCAGAGAGCCACAAAAGCAAAATATGTGGAAATTTATTTCAGTGAGAGCATTATTATAATAATGATGATGATAATATTCATTCAGCCTCTGCTAATAATAATAATAATAACAACAACAACAACAACCACAGGTTCCTAGAATGGGAGGATACCTCCAAGGGTCATCCAGTCCAACCTCCTTCTGCCATAAGGGAAAAACACAAAGCATTCCTCACAAATGGCCATTCAGCCATCTTGAACCAAACTTGGCACACTGAACACATTCATTTTATTGCTGCTATTCTGCCCATAAAAGAAAGCTTCAGATTCTTCCATGATTCTTCCACAGTACCTCTTAATTATTCTTATGAAGTTGTGAATTCTTTGCTGTTATTTGTATCCCTAGGTATTTAATTATTGTTACAACCTGCATGTCCACCATTTTTCCCAATATTTGTTTGTTTTCAGAAACCTTTTTTGTTAATATTTTTGGGTTTTTTTCTATTGATTTTGAAGCCTGCTAGTTTTCCGAAATCTTCAATTTCCTTTATCCATATGTTAATATTTTCATTGGGATCCTCAATGAAACATATTAGGTCTGCAAAAGCTTGCACTTTATAATTTTGTTTTCCTATTTTTGGGCATTTTAGTAATTTGTTTTCTCTAATTTTCCTCATTAAACTCTCAATTGACATTATAAAGATCAGTGGGGAGAGAGGGCATCCCTGCCTTGTGCCCTTTTGTATTTGAAAACTCTGTCGGTTGGCCATTTATCCAGAGTTTTGCTCTCTATGTCTTGTAGATTGCACCAATAACATTTTGGAAGTGGTACCCCATATCCATTTCCTTTATTAACAATTGGAAAAAGTTCCAGTTTAAATTACCAAAGGCCTTCTCAGCATCCAAAGCTAGGAAGGCCATTTCTTTCTGGGGCTTTGCTTCGTAGTATTCAATTAAATCTAGTACCGTTCTGACATTGTCTTTGATTTGCCCGTTTGGTAAGAATCCATTTTGGTCATGATCTATCCATTCGTTGAGCCACATTTTCAGTCTCTCAGCTAGGATACTGGCAAAGAGTTTGTAATCATTATTAAGTAATGAGATAGGTCTGTAATTTGCTACATCAGTATCATCTGTATCTTCTTTGTGTATCAAAATTATATGGGCTTCTTTCCATGAATATGGTATGATTCCTTCAGTAACGACTCTCTTCATCATTTTCTTTAGGTAGAGCATTAACTCTTCCTTCAGCGTTTTGTAAAATCTTGCCGTTAATCCATCTGGACCCGGAGCTTTACTTACTTCTAAGTTTCTTATTGCCTTTGTTATTTCTTCTTCTGTTATTTCTTTGTTTCCTCTCCATTGGCGCCCCCTTGGATGTGGTAGAAAAGAGCATTTTCTGTGCAGAAATTACTACCGTTGTACAGAAATATTCATTTGTGCATGGAAAAACAGCCTGGAGTTGAGACCTGGTGTCTCAGTAGATGTGTATGGACCAGAAGTCCCTCATTTCAATTTCTTCTTCATGAAGAAGTGAGAATAAAGTTTTTATTCTGATTGCCAGGTGGCCCGAGACAAGAGTGCATTGGTGAGGAAGTAGCCATGCACAGTTACATAATTCAGTCTGTCCAATATTCAAAAGTGCTGGGAGACTTCAACGTCCATGCCGAGATCACTCTATCAGGAGCGACTCAGGACTTCATGGCTGCCATGGCAACCATGGGCCTGTCTCAGCTAATATCAGGTCCCACCCATAGTGCAGGACACACATTAGATCTGGTTTTCTGCCAGGGATGGGATGAAGGTGGCGGAGTGGAGGAACTGACCATCATTCCTTTGCCATGGACCGACCACCACCTGATCAGGTTTAGACTCACTGTCCCTTTCCACCTCCGCAGGGGTGGTGGACCTATTAGAATGGTCCGCCCCAGGAGACTTATGGATCCGAATGGATTCCTGACGGCTCTTGGGGATTTTCCCGCCTCCTCGGTAAGTGACCCTGTTGAGGCTCTTGTTTCCCTCTGGGATAGGGAGATGACAAGGGCTATTGATACGATCGCTCCAGAATGCCCCCTCTTGAGTAACCGAGCTAAACCAGCTCTTTGGTTTACTGAGGAGCTGGCAGCAATGAAGCGAAAAAAGAGGAGGCTAGAGTGCGTGTGGCGTCGGAAGCGGAGAAGATCAGCTCATGCGCGCCTGGTCCCCTTTTTGAGGACTTATGACGCAGCAACAAAAGCCGCACAAAAAACATCTATCGCGGCCAAGGTGGCCGCCGCGAAGAACCATCCAGCGGAACTGTTCCGAGTCGTTAGGGGTCTTTTAAATCCGCCACAGTGCGAGATCCCTGACGGCTCGGTGGTACGCTGTGAAGAATTTGCCAAGGCCTTCGCGGATAAAGTGGCGCTGATCTGTTCCGATTTCGATACCACTTTAACGGCAGTCTCTGAGGATGTGACACGAGCATCTGCTTGTCCGGTTTTAATGGATTCGTTTCAATTGGTTCAGCTTGAGGATGTGGACAAGATCCTTGGAGAGGCGAGGCCCACTACATGCATCCAGGACCCCTGCCCATCCTGGCTGATAAAGGAAGCCAGAGGGGGTTTGGCAGAGTGGGTGAAGGTGGTGGTTAATGCCTCCTTACAGGAGGGCAAAATTCCAGCCAGCTTAAAGCAAGCTGTTGTAAAACCGCTGTTGAAGAAACCATCACTGGACCCCACTCAATTAGTGAACTATCAGCCAGTTTCCAATCTCCCCTATTTGGGCAAAGTCATGGAACGTGTGGTGGCTTCGCAAATCAAGGGGTTCTTGGTAGACACTGATTATCTTGATCCGGCACAATCTGGCTTCAGGCCGGGACATGGTACTGAAACAGCCTTGGTCACCTTGGTAGATGATCTACGCCGGGAACTCTACAGGGGGAGTGTGTCCCTGTTGGTTCTGCTGGACCTCTCAGCGGCTTTCGATACCGTTGACCACGGTATCCTTCTGGCTCGCCTTGCAGATATGGGGCTTGGGGGTACTGCTCTGCAGTGGCTCCAATCCTTCCTGGAAGGTCGTACCCAGAAGGTGTCATTGGGTGACACCTGTTCGACTTCACAGCCGTTGTCCTGTGGAGTCCCTCAGGGTTCAGTTCTGTCCCCGATGTTATTCAACATCTACATGAAACCGCTGGGAGAGATCATTCGGAGTTTCGGAGTAAGGTGTTATCTGTACGCAGATGACGTCCAGATCTGTCACTCCTTCCCACCTGTCACCAAGGAGGCTGTCCAGACCTTGAACCGGTGCCTGGTCGCTGTGTCGGACTGGATGAGGGCTAGCAAATTGAAACTAAATCCAGACAAGACAGAGGTCCTCCTGGTCAGTCGCAAGGCCGAACAGGGCATCGGGTTACAGCCTGTGTTGGATGGGGTTACACTCCCCCTGAAGACGCAGGTTCGCAGCTTGGGAGTGATCCTGGATTCATCGCTGAGCCTGGAACCCCAGGTCTCAGCAGTGGCCGGGGGAGCTTTTGCACAGTTAAGACTCATGTGCCAGCTGCGCCCGTACCTTGGGAAGTCTGATCTGGCTACGGTCGTCCACGCTCTGGTCACATCCCGAATAGATTACTGCAACGCACTCTACGTGGGGCTGCCTTTGAAGACAGTTCAGAAATTGCCATTAGTCCAGCGGGCAGCAGCCAGATTGCTAACGGGAGCTACATACAGGGAGCATACCACCCCCCTGTTGTGTCAGCTCCACTGGCTGCCTGTCCAATTCCGGGCTCAATTCAAAGTGCTGGTTTTGACCTTTAAAGCTCTATACGGTTCTGGCCCAGCTTACTTGTCCGAACGCATCAGCCACTATGTCCCACCTCGTAATCTAAGATCATCCGGGGAGGCCCTGCTCTCGCTCCCACCTACGTCTCAGATGAGGCTGGTGGGGACGAGGGATAGGGCCTTCTCGGTTGTGGCTCCCCGCCTGTGGAATGCGCTTCCTATTTATGTACGATCCACCACATCCCTCCTGGCCTTCAGGAAAAAAGTAAAATCCTGGCTGTGGGACCAGGCATTCGTACACCAGCACAAGGCAGCATTTTAGATTGGTTTTTAATGAAAGTGGGTGATTATGGCCAATGTTTTTATGGACTGAACATTGTTTTAATCCAGAGTGAATGTGTATGGTGCTACGTTCAGGGGAGTCCAATCTTCTCCTAATTCCATCGGTCCGCACCTGCCATCTGTCCGTGACCAGGCAAAGGGCCTTTTCCGTGGCGGCACCGGTACTCTGGAACTCTCTCCCAGATGACGTCCGTGCCGCCGGGGAGCTCATTCCATTCCGCAGGGCCTGCAAGACCGCCCTGTTCAGACTGGCCTTCGGCTAGGTGAATTAGCTGAACGTATTCATTCTCTGACCAACACTTTGACACTGGAACGCCATGATTTGACACAACTGTTAATCTCGGGACCAATGTTGTATGTTTTATGTTTTTACTGTACGGCGACATGAATGCCTCATGTTAGCCGGGTTTTATGCTGTGATCCGCCCCGAGCCTGCTGGGAGGAGCGGAATATAAGAAGGAATAAATAAATAAATAAATAAATAAATAATAATGTAGTTATATTTTAATGTATTTTTAATGTATTTTAATTGTTGAAGTGTTTTGGGGTTTATATTGTTATTATGTGGGCATCGAATTGTGCCGTACTGTAAGCCGCTCTGAGTCCCCCCTTGGGGGTTGAGAAGAGCGGGGTAAAATCCCGAAATAAATAAAATAAATAAATAGGACTCTCAGACCAGAAGCACTTCTCCTCTTCTTCTGTGGCCCATGTTATCCCTATAGATGTGTTAAACCTTTTGGGAGAGACAATAACGAAGAATCATATATTCTAGCATGTGACTGGTGCTCTTTATTCCTTGAACTGCTGTACCTAATTATATGGGTGCGTTTCAACAGTATTCTATTTTCTCCCATCAGAGGCCCGCCTGGTGGGTGGCCCAAATCGCTGCTCTGGGCGGATAGAGCTGCTGTACAAGCAAGAGTGGGGAACCGTATGTGATGCCACCTGGGACATATATGATGCTCAGGTTGTATGCAGAGAATTGGGCTGTGGAGATGCCCTCAATGCATTCAGAGGAGCTACTCATGGCCAAGGATCTGGTCCCATCTGGCTGGAGGGAGTGAACTGTACAGGGAAAGAGGCATCCCTGAGGGAGTGTCCCCGAAGCCCATGGGGAGAGCACCACTGCGACCACAGTCAAGATGCCAGTGTGGAGTGCACAGGTAGGTTTCTGGCAAAGGATGCAGGAGAAGAGGGCATGAAAAGATACACATTTATTTATTTATTTATTTACAATATTTATATACATCCCAAAGGGGACTCAGGGCTGATCACAGAACACATAATACAGCAAGCATTCAATGCAGATTATAACAATGATAATGACAAGACAGAAAACAGTTAGAGCTATGTATATTGGCTTTCTCATCTTTTGGCATCTTTGGTGGCTGTCTTCCTTTCTGGCCACCAGGGGGTGCTGTCGTTCCATTTCTCTGTTGAAGAGTTTTCTTTGCTACCGTGTTTCCCCGAAAGTAAGACAGCGTCTTACTTTCTTTTGACCCCCAAAATCCCCACTACAGCTTACTTTGGTACGGCTTACATTAGCCGACGGTACCCGAAAGTAAGACTAAAGTAAGACTTACCGGGCGGCATGGCGTGGCTTCCTGGCTGGGCGACGAGGCTCCCAGAGGGGCTCAAAGGGCCCGAAATCCTCCTCCTCTTCCTCCTCTGCCTTCCAGCGGCGCCTTCCATCCTCCTCCTCTTCCTCCCAGCAGCGCCTTCTCCCTCTCGCCGGTTCCGCCCCCTCCCTTCAGTGAAGGGAGGAGGGGCGGAGCCGCCGGCGAGAGGGAGAAGGCGCCGGCGGAAGTCCCGCCCCCAGGGCGACTCAGGCGCTGCCGCCGCCCGGCTCCCGTTGGGAGCGCGGACGCGCGGGCGGCGGCGGGGAAAGACGCCTGAGCCGCCGTGCGGGCAGGACTTCCGCCGGCGCTTTCTTCCCTCTCGCTGGTGGCGGCTCCGCCCCTCCTCCCTTCACTGAAGGGAGGGGGCGGAACCGGCGAGAGGGAGAAGGCGCTGCTGGGAGGAAGAGGAGGAGGATGGAAGGCGCCGCTGGGAGGAAGAGGAGGAAGAGGAGGAGGATTCCGGGCCCCTTTTGAGCCCCTCTGGGAGCCTCGTCGCCCAGCCAGGAAGCCACGCCATGCCGCCCGAAGTCTTACTTTCGGGGTACGGCTTATATAAGCCGACCCCCCTGACACCCCCGATACGTCTTACAATCGGGGGTGTCATACTTTCGGGGAAACACGGTAGTAAACTTCCGCTTTTTTTCTGATCACAAGCCGAGCCTAAATACCTCCCCGCTTAGAATATGGGTTTTAGTAAGCTACTGAGCTCCAAGACCTTTTCTATCTGGAATGTATTTCTTTTCTTGAATGCATGCTTTTGGATCTAAAGTTCTGACTCTGCAATCCTGTGCCATCCTGTTGAAGGGAAGCTTATCCTGGCTCATCACACGCACGTTTCTGCTGGTTATGAAGCTTCCTTCTAGTACTCTGCTTATAGTTATGGTGGAATTGTTATGAACCCCAAGAGGTTCCTGTTCTTTTGTGCAGAGTGTTCAAGGAATAGTAAAGCAGTTTTAGATCACTGAGGCACTTTAGACACCAAATTTGGTTCTAACACTATTCATGAACTGCAGCTACCATAGAATCACATCAGAATCACACCCAGAGAGAGTTCTTGTGCACACATTCCAAACAGTCACACATACTCACACACACAGACAGGCCTTCTCCGGACGAAGATGATCAGCTTTCTTCTGAGAAGGTGTGGACGTTCCCGTAGCCGTGGATCAGGAAACGTGCATAATCTTAGGGTCCTCTGCCTTTATAGGCCAAAATCAACCTTTCTTCTTTAATGAACATGTTGTCCTGTTCCTGTGGTTTCAGGAAATCCACATTCCAAGCCATATGACTTACGAGGTACCTCCTGCACACTACCTATGCTTGGCCGCACACCTTATTGTTCATTGTTGTTTAGCTATGCCTTACTGCCTCCTCGCTTCGTCTGTCAAGTCCGACCCATATCATGCTTTGTGCAAACAGGACTGGATGAAGGTAAAAAAGATAGTAAGCGAACATTTTTTTGCACCCCCTGGCTCTCCAGCCTGGTGGAGATTGCGCATGTGCGCACGCCGCAGCACACATGCACGCAGCCAGCTAGTTTCGTGCATGCGCTATTGGGACAGAGCGCTTCTGGTGGATGGAGTAGCGAAATGCACTCCCAAGAGGATGAAAAGGACAGGTAAATTTTTTGCAGCCGGGGCGGAGCCTCCCACCTCACGCCCGCGCACCGGCCTGCAGCAATGGCGCAGCATGATGCACTGAGCCTGGTGGCCGCGGCCAAGTACACCCCTGGCCATGTGGTGCCCAGAAGCAGCCGCTTACTTCACTTACACGTAGATCCACCCCTGTGTGCAAACTCCACGTTGCATTTCTTCAGGCCTGTTTCTTCTGCTCTTCTCTATGCATTCACACATTCGTTCCTTACAGAATCACCCCAACTGAGGAATATTTTGAGCCTAACAGCTCAGATTCCCCAACAATACCTTCAAATACACAAAACATACTGAGACACCTGGCAAGACTATGTAAATATGTGGTTTTTAAGAAGGTTTTGGTGTGTATAATTGATATCTCAACCAGATATGAAGAATGATAAATCTCCATATATTTTTTTATATCCAGGTGGATATCAGGAACGATAAGTTTTTCTTTCTACATCTTTCAGGCATTCAGCAACTTTACTAAAGCTGCACAACTTTCCCAGAAAACCATCAGCAGCAATGGATGATACATGATGCTTGAGAAGAACATCAGGGGTGTCCTGAGAGGAAACGGATCTGGTCACCCTAGATATCACTCTTCTCATTATTATTGCTGGCATGAGTCCCTGGTACTTCATTTGCCCCTCAGCTTGTGTTTGATCCATGTACTGCTGCTGTATGGTCTTAGCAAGGGAGACTACCCACTCCTCCTGAATGTCCCTGTGTGACAAATAGTTCTCTGTCTAAAAAGGAATCAGACATCAGAGAGAAACTGGGAGAGGAAGAAATCATATTGGCTTTTCCCTTTTCAGGCTGGATCAGATTGACCAACGGTTCAAGCCGCTGTTCTGGAACAGTCGAGGTGCTCCACAAGCAGCAATGGAAAGCTGTATGCGATGATAAAAACTGGGATGCGTATAAAGACCATGTTGTCTGCAGGGAAATGGCCTGTAGAGATATCTCATGGTACCAGATAATACATCCAGTTCTACCACAAAATATCCATAGGACATCTATACCCTTCTGTAAAGGGACAGCAGATGACCTTGCTGAATGTGGCCTGACAGATGTCAAAGAGGAAAGCTGCCGTCATGGAAGAGCTGCTGCTGTTACGTGTTCAGGTAATGGTTGGTGAACTGGTTGGAGAGTCAGACTAGGGCGGGAGGGGACCAGGGTTCAAGTACCTGCTTGGTGACCTTGCGGAAGGAAAATTATTTAAGTCTTAAAGGAAAGAAATGGCAAACTCTTTCTGAACAAACGTTGCATAGAAAACACCTGGTCTATATTTATTTATTACTTCGATTTATACACCGCCACTCCCAAAGGCTCGGGCGGTTTACATAAAAGATACAACAATCACTCAACAATAAACAAGGTTAAAATGTTTCCATTAGCAATTAGCAAGTTCAAAAGCCCACAGGCCCTACGGAAGGCCATCAGATCCTGTAGTGCCCGAACCTCAAGGGAAGGGCATTCCTTAGTGTGGGGGCAATGATTGTAAAAGCCCTTCGCCTGGTGGCCGTCAGGCGGTAGTGCTTCGGACTAGGAATTTCCAAGTGGTTTTGCTCCTCGGAACGCAGTGATCTCTAAGGTTTATATGGGAAAAGGGGATCCCTTAGGTATTTGTGCCTTCCAGTCATCTGTCAATTTATGGCCACTTAGTTCTTTCTAAGGAAAAGAGGACATTTCTTTTTCAAGTACTAACCAGGATGGACACTGCTTAGCTTCAAAAAATCAACTGGTATCTGGTGGCTTTAGGCTATTCAAGACTCATGTTCGGATCTTGAAGTTGTTATCCATCATAGAGTATTTAGGATATCTTGGCCCAAGAGAGGTCTCTTAAAGTGCGGCTGGCAGCAGAGGTGAAGCTGTCACACCAAAGTCACGTTCCAGCCATCGTAGCCTTATTTCTCAATCCCAGTGGCATTAAGCCATCAGGGACTTGTGAGAGGGCCTTAGATATTATCTTGTACCCTTTCTAGAGCTGCCTCTGGAGTTATAACTAGGAGTAGTAGAAGTTACCATTTCAGAAGATACATCTTCTGGAAGCAATGCAGGTCCAACTGTACGCAGGGCAAGACACATCCTTCTGCCGTTGAGACATGTGGAGCGTTGCAGACAGCAGCTCACACGTATGTGCTGGTTTACAGGCACCTGTCTAGTTTTCTTGATGATATTTTTAGTTTTAAGGAATCCTAAAAATCCAAACGTATCTATTCAGACATCCATTTAACCCTTAATTATAAAGTGGAAATCACAATACGAGAATAACAGTATAAGTATCCCTCTTTTGCAAGCAGAAAGTTTTTAGTCTTTTAATTCATATAGCTGTACCCGGCCACGCGTTCCTGTGGCATAGTCTGTGGCAACCCCCTTCGACCCTCATGCTGGAAAAGCACAATCAAAGCACTCCTGACAGATGGCCATTCAGCCTCTGCTTGCTAACAATAATAGAATGCTAAGGTAGGAAGAGATCTCCAACGGCCATCCAGTCCCGCCCCTTCTGGCAAATGGGAAAAGCACAATCTAACCACTCCTAACAGATGGCCAGCCTCAACTTGATGATGATGATGGAATCCTAGGGTAGGAAGAGACCTCCAAGGGCCATCCAGTCCAGCCCCTTATATATTACAATGATATATTTTTGTTAATTAAATTAAATATTGCGAAATTATGGTTTTTTCTTAAAGTGACATACTACCCAAATTATGCTCAGTTTTTTGGTAAATTTTGACACACCACGCTCAAAAGGTTTCCCATCACTGCTCTAAGCTGTAACTCAGTTTTTCACAGTTCATTGAAAGACAAAATATTGTAGTGTTGTCCCACTCACAGAACCCTACAAATGGGAGAGAGGGGTGTGCAAATGAATGTGTGGTTATGAATGGGGGTTGGGGAGTGTCCCATAGTGGAAATCATGCCAACACATGAGTATTACTGGGAGATAGGAGTTGTGCCACAGGCCTTTGCCACGCTTTTGCATTGATTTCTCAATTGCCAGCTTATCTCTCACTAAGAATGGTCCTATAGCCAGGAAAGTATGCAAGAGAAATCATGGAATTGGCCTTCAAATCAATGAAAGCACCTTTTGTTCTTCCAAAAACAACAGGAACCAGATTGATAAACGGCACAAACCGTTGCTCTGGGAGAGTTGAAGTGTTCCTCAAAAGGAACTGGATGTCAGTGAGTGATTATGGATGGGACCTGCGTGAAGCTCAAGTCGTGTGCAGAGAACTTGACTGTGGAGGAGCCCTGTCAGCCCCACGAGGATCTCTCTATGGGACTGGAAAAAGTAGAATAACATTGCATGAACTTAAATGTTTGGGAACAGAAATTGCCTTTAAGCAATGTATGATAAGTTTAATTGATGTCTTCGACTCTTTTAAAGCGGCTGGTGTTGTGTGCTCAGGTAATTGTTGAAAATTAAAGTAAGATTGATTATTCACTCTGGACTTTTACATTTTACAGCAGAAGAGTCTAAAATTAGCCAGTCTTAAAACCTGGATATTCAAAAAAGAAAGCCCGGTACAAATGTTTAGTGCTAGGAAAGACTACCTACGGTGCTTGCTTTGTGATCTCTATAAGGCAGCAAAGAGGGGAATGTCTCCCCACATGATCTTATAGGCCTTTCTCCCACATCCATAATGCTAAAGGTTGGGCACATACTGTATTGAAGATGTGATGCCCCCTAGGGGGCTGTTTACATCTGTATCTGTATTTCACCTGCATGGCTCTTTGTTCTATAGTACCTTTGTTCTGCCATTAGGTCACTCAGGGGTGGGGTTGTGTCTGGGCTCCAAACCTGGTGACCTGCCCTCAACTCCACCCTTTACCGGAGTTTACCTGAGGGGCTGACGTCCCCTCTGGCCTCATTCCAGGGGTATCAAGGACAAGCAAGGTTGAGATCTAGTTGCTGGGAACAATCCACCTTATTTCACCTACTGGTCTACCTTGGTTCTCAACCAAATCTTCAGTACATAGGAGGGCCTGCTCTCACCAGAGGCTGTGGATTTTGGGGCCTGCTACAGGACTTCGGGAGCCTGCAAGCCAGAGGACAACAGGACGCCTGGGATTTGATAGAGGTACCGTCACTTTGCACTAATAGGCATAGTGATAGACTCCCTTTCCTTAAAAGGACGTTCTTGCAACCAACTCAAGCATTTTTGAGCCACCAGCACCTTTCTGGTTGTTATTTCAATAAATCCTGTTTGGTTCACCCTATTTTGAGTCCAGCGCTCATTCTTATAGAGATCCGCTGGCGAGCCCCACGGTGCCCTTCTGCATCTTAGTTAATTTGATTGCAGGAAGAAGGAAGCACCCAGGCGGAGCCAAATAAGATGGAAAATGGCTGTTTCCACTCTCCTCTGCCTTCCAGAAGCAGCTGTGCAGCAATCCCATTCCCCCAGGTGAGACAGGCAAAATTGCAGAGCGCTCCCTCTGGATGCCCCGCCATTGTGTATTTTTTACTTCCTGCAATGCCCAGACATTAAATAAACAATAGATCCAGCAGCAGCAGCAATGTGGTGGCAAGAGCGCAACCAGCAGCTACTCAGGTAGATCTTTGGACTTGGTTGGTTTTATTAGCTCATCTGCTGAAAAATTCTTCCCACCCCTTCCCTAGATTTTAATATAATTTCTTTTATTTTTCCTCTCTCCTAACATCCTCCAATAAAAAAATAAACCTCTATTTCTAACTTTCATCCTCTCTATGCTCAGCTATCTCACTTTTCTGTACCTTTTCCCTTTCCTTGCAAACTCCACAATGCCAGACCCAATAATTTCCAGTTTCCCAAGCACCAGGCTATAGGACTCAGTGTATTTTCCAAGCCCCTTTTCTCCTTTTTCCCCTTTTCCCTTTGTCTGGGACTGGCGGGGAAGCGGCAGAAATGGGCGCCTTGGAACAGCTAGTTTCTCCAAGTACCAACTGACTTTCAGTTTGTTTTGCAACTATTATGGACTGTTTGTCTGTGGAATTCAAAGACTCTCTTTCTCCTATGGACTGTATCAATGAACTGGTTCGTTCCAACCCATGGACTCTTTCTGATTCTGGAAAAGCCCCCTTCACAGCCCCCACCTTCCCTTTTCCATCAAAGGGGAACCTTTGCAAAGATCTCAAAGACCTGGACTTTTTCCTATGTCTTTCTAAGTCTCCCTATGAATTTAGTGGATGTTTTGGGCAAATAAAGATGATGGAAGTAGCCAAAGATATGATATATATATTTTACCTATTACCTCCTATGTATTTTTCCGCCGCATGCCCCCCCTTCCCCCATGAAATGTAACCTTTTAAACGTAGCAAAGCCCGCTTTGTTGACCAAGCTGATGACTCATATGAGACCATTTAGTTCCTCCTGCATGACAATAAGGTGAAAAGCCAGCCTTTAGGGGGTCTTTCCCCAAATCAAAACTGGATCTTTTCACCTATCTGTGGTTTAATTAGTCTCTGAGCTTTTCGTCTGCTAAGAAATCATGGATAGTTGGACAGTAGCCAAGCCTTACACGAAAGGTCCTTTCATATGGGCGTCGGAACCCCATATATGGTCATAGTCTTCCTTTTGTCACCTTCCACCTTCCTGAAACTCACAAAAGGCCAAGATAATCTGTGTTTGCCAAGGCAGGAAGACGCAGATCCTGGATCATGTTTAAAATGTTTATTTTCATACCACACCATAAAATTGGCCAACTTGAGAATGCTTTGAGTTCTTGTTCACCTTCCGGACATTTATTCTCACATCTTAATTACATCCTGAAAAGCCCTGGCTCCATTGTTTTTGCCCCTCTCCTCCTATTTGCACAGCCGGCTGGGGGCGGGCAGAAGAGTTTTAATCTGACTGTTCTGTAACCTTATAAAAGTGGTTTGTAACTTTGAAATAAACATGTCAAGCTTTGCGGACTCAGGAAAAATGGCAGCTTGTCATCCTTCTCAGCTGGGACGAACCTTCTCTCGTTGGCACACTTCGGATCTTGGTGAGAAACCTCTCTGGGGCTCTGGGGGCTTTCCTGGGTGCTGGAAACTGCTCGCCAAGGTTAATTTTCCATCTCAAATCCTCGCAATTAGGGGGAGGCAGGACCCCCCAAGATTCAGTTCGTTTTCACTGGGGACAGAAGAGAAGAAGTGGAGATCCTATAGGCCTTTCTCCCACATCTCCACTTCTTCAATACAGTATGTGCCCAACCTTTAGCATTATGGTAATAAAGCCTTATGAACCAAGAAAAAGGAGTTTATAACTAACAGGAATAAACAGTTTGCACATTATTAATAACCAAGATCTGGAAATGGACCTTAGCCTTAGCTATACATTATCTACCATGCAGAATCTTGATCAAGAGTTTCTTGTGTTTGTACTATTAATGTAATTGAAGATTAACCATTTATTCTGCTGTTTTTAATCTAAGTCTGCACTTATTTGCTTATTGGTTGCTCTACTCTTATGGCTTCAAGAAAGTCATAGCATTGAGTAAGTAAGCCTAGATACACACACAGAACATGTCTTCACAAATGTATTGGATGTATCCAAATAAATTAGGTAGAGATGACTTGCATGTCCATTCCACTTTCTTAACATATTTATGAAGTACTTCCCTGTGGGAATGTAAGGCTGTTCTCACCTGAAATAGAAATGTTGACAGTTTGGTATCATATTTAAACATAGGTGTTTTTAATTGCCAGTGTTGTGATCCCACTCAGTCGGAAGCAAGTTGTCAGAAAGAGAGAATAATTCCACCCAATCTCCTTTTATGCCTGAGTTCTTGCTATGACTTGTGACATGAAATAACTGCTTTTGAGCATGCCCAGAGTAAAGGAAATGCCCAGGATATATATAGCACAAAACCTGGGGCTTTTGCTACCACACAGACATCAAGTCCAATTATTCCTTCTAGTACAGATGATCCAGTAAAAATAATCACACTGAATTCTTCTATTTTACCAGTTGGATCCAAAGTCCATAACAATGGCAAGAATTCCTGTCAGTTACTCCCAACTGGAGTATATCTAGATTTGACTAGACTACATAGATAGTCTAGTCAAACAAAATTTTTGCCCATAAATTAATCACCATTAATCTTTTACTATATTTATTTATTTATTTATTTATTTTGGAAAAGATCTCCGTTTAATGAATGACTCAAGTCCCTGCTCAGGAAGGGTTGAAGTCTTTCGCAATGACGCATGGGGGACCATTTGTGATGCTGGCTGGGATTTACAAGATGCCCAAGTGGTCTGCAGGCAGCTGGGCTGTGGCAATGCCTCCAAAGCATTGGGCGGTGCCCACTATGGCCAAGGATCGGGCCCCATTTGGCTGGAGAGCATCAACTGTACAGGAGAAGAAGCGTCCCTGAAGGAGTGCCAGAAGGGAGGCTGGGGAGAGCACGGTTGCAGCCACAGCCAGGATGCCAGCGTGAGGTGTTCAGGTACATGCCTTTCACGAGTTGTACTTACTGAAGACTGCATGGGGTTAATGTATCATGGATAGGATGAGTCTTTATCTTCTATTTCCATGTGAATGGAAATTGAATCCATACAAGACAAAGGTCCTCCTGGTCAGTCAAAAGACTGAACAGGGCTTAGGGTTACAGCCTTTGCTGGATAGGGTTACACTCCCCCTGAAGGCGCAAATTCGCAGTTTGGGAGTGATCCTGGACTCATCACTGAAACTGGAACCTTAGGTTTCAGGGGTGGCCAGGGGAGCTTACATCCTGTATAGATTACTGCAACGTAGTCTACATGGGGTTGCCTCTGAAGACTGCTTGGAAGCTCTAACTGGTGTAGTGAGCGGCAGCCAGGTTCCTCACTGGAGTTGTGTTCAGGGAGCATACAACTCACCTGTTGTGTCAGCTCCACTGGCTGCCAGTCCGCTACTGAGCACAATTCAAACTGCTGGCTTTAGCCTATAAAGCCCTAAACGGTTGCGGCTCAGACTACCTGACTAAACGTATCTTCCCCTATGAACCAGCTTGGAGACTAAGGTCACCTGGAAGGCCCTTCTCTTGGTCCCACCTGCCTCACAAGTACGGCTGGCGGGGACGAGAGACAAGACCTTCTCAGTGGTGGCCCTTCGATTGTGGAACTCCCTCCCTAGCAACATCAGATCATCCCCCTCCCTACTAGCCTTCTGGAAGAGAGTCAAAACCTGGCTCTGGGAGCAGGCTTTTGAAAATTAGGGCCATGCAGTATTCCGTATATAGAATTATGTGCAATTTGACCTTTGAATGGCCTCAGACCTTGAACTTTGGATGGCATGTTTTTAACTTTGAATGTATTTTAATCACAACTAATATGTTGCAATTTTAAACTATTTTTAGGTGAATGCGTTGTTTAAGGCACTGTGTATGTGCCATTGTAAGCCACCTTGAGTAGCGGGACTGGGGTAGAGAAAGGCAGGGTATAAATATGGCAAATGAATAAATAATTGGTCCAAAGTGTTGTTTTTGGAGGGTTGAGGTGTCTATAACCAGACATGTACTCGTATGTACTCGATAATAAGCCGACCCAAATATAAGCCGAGAAACCTAATTTTTCCATTAAAAAAACTGGGAAGACATATTGACTCGATTATAAGCCGAGGGTGGGAAATGCAACTTCAAAATAAAAATAGATAACAATAAAATTACATTAATTGAGGCACCAGGAGGTTAAATGTTTTGGAATATTTACATAAAACTGTAATTTAAGGTAAGACTGTCCAACTCTGACTAAACCATTATTCTAACCTCCTTCGATGTAAATGTGCTTACGTATCCTTCCAATAATGATAAAGAGAGTAAGATAATAAATGTAATAATAATAATAAGAGTACAATAATGGAAATGTAATAATAACAATAATAAATAGGGAAAAATAATAAATGTAATAATCAATAGAGTAAAAAAATAAGCATAAAAATAATAAAGTAAAATAATGTAAATGTAATAATAGAGTAAATAAATGCAATAAAAATAATAATAAAGTAATGTAAATGTAATAATAACTAGAGTAAATAAATGTAATAAAATAATAATAGAGTAAAATAATGTAAATGTAATAATAAACAGAGTAAATAAATGTAATAAAATTAATACTAATAACAGAGTAAAATAATAAATAATCTTGGCTTGAGTATAAGCCGAGGAAAGCATTTTCAGCCTAAAATCGGGCTGAAAACCTAGACTTATATTCGAGTATATAAAGTACTTTGTTTTATATCCCATCCTCTCCCCTCACTGAGGGACTCAGAGCGGCCATAACAGTTGTGATCCGAAAAATGCTCAAATTGTGTGCAAGGAATTTGATTTCAGAGAAGCGATGGCAGTCCCATGAGAAGCTCACTTATGTGGTGGATGGCTTATGGAGTGTAGATTTTTTTAAAAGATGCGGAGGAGGCCCATACTCAAAATATAGTGAAAATGCCTTCCACATCCTCAAAAACAGGGGTTCTCAAAGTGTGCATGATGTAATATAATACATAAACATTTCTTGGTGCTCCACCAGAGACGTTTGCTTCAAAAAGGGCTTCACAGCTGAAAAAAGGTTTGAAAACCCCTAAAGGGTACTTGGAAGCAAAACCTTTTATTTTATTTTATTTTAGCTCCAGGGCCAGCAATGCAACATTGGAGGATGCATGTGAGTTAAGTGCTGAACAACTAATGTCATGATAGTGTAGCTGAATTTAGATCTAGGATCGCCGGTAAGAGGACCCATGCCTGGCGAGCGTGTAAGCTAAACTGCATGAACCAGGACAGAGTAACCACTCACCAGGATGAAGATAAGCTACAGTTATATTTTTACATAAGTCCCATATACTATACAAACACATGGGGATAGAAATAATATTAAAACGTACAAGGTAGATAGAAAGTTGAAATGAAAGGATACATTTTATTAAAGAGTTGAAACAATATAGTCTTTGTGGGGAGTCGCTGCCACTGGTCCAATCTTGGTATCCATATTCACTGCAATTGTGGAAGTATAGAAAAAGATCACAAACAGAAATAAAAAATATATTTTTATTCCAATGCCCTTGAAAAAACTATAAATTGCTGGGGGATATTGTGTTAAATAACAATAGGAATATACTTACGTATTAATGCCCTTAGACAATGAAATACTTTGACCAGCGTTTTCGAAATTGTGTGTCCTGACACATTCATTTGCCAGCTGCAGTGTGTAGGTGTGGGCTGTTGGAATTGGAGGGAAGGCAGGTGAAGTCAATGACAACTAATGAGTATTACTAAGAGAGAGGATGACCTGCACAACAAAGCCTTGTTTCTATATTGACTCCACAATAGCCAGCTCATGTCCCCCTTGTGCACACTCACTACGAATGGCCCCATGACTAGGAAGATATGATGGAGAAAGCAAGAAACTGGGCTACAGATCAACAAAGCATTTTTCTTTCTTCCAACAACAGTAGAAACCAGACTGGTGAACGGTCCAAACCATTGCTCTGGGAGAGTCGAAGTGTTCCGCGACGGGGTCTGGGGAACAGTGTGTGATGACGGATGGGACCTGAGAGATGCTCAAGTCGTGTGCAGAGAACTCGGCTGTGGAGGAGCTGTGTCAGCCCCTTACGAAGCCCACTTTGGAAAAGGAAAAGACCCCATCTGGATAAATGAAGTCCAATGCAATGGGACAGAGGTTTCCCTGTACAACTGCATTTACAAAATGCACAAACCATACGCGTGTCGTCATGAAGAAGATGCCGGTGTTGTGTGCTCAGGTAACTGATGCAGACTAAAGACATGTTGATAATTCAGGAAATTTCCACAGTTCCCCCAGAAGAGTCAAAAACTGGGGAAGAAATTGTGGTGAAATGTGCAAATGTTGTGGTGGTTTGCGAATGGTGCTTCCTTATGAAAATGTAAGGCAGTAAAGAGGTCAATGAGTTCCTACTTTATATTCCATTCTCTTGAGTCTCCACTGATGTTTTAAATGCCAAGTCCTCAGCATTATTGCTATAACTTACTGTTAGTCTCCAAAGGGTTATACCTAAGGGGAAATACTATTTTTACACTAATTTCAACTGAAGTATTTCTAGGAACCAGAAAATAAAAAGGAAGCAACACAAAAATCAGATGTATCCAAATAAATTATGTAGATGTGTATGACTCTTCTATGTTAAATACTAGTTTGGGTACCCGGCATTGCCTGGATTATTAGAAGTCATTTTGTTTATTTTACAAAATACATAAGGTTGTGGGTGTACTGCAACTCACATCATGCCAGGTTAACCGTCTGAAAATCTGTCAATACTTAAAGTTTGTCACCTTGGGCAAATGTGCTCTAGATACATCATCAGTGGGGTTCAGTATGCTCTACAGATGCAGGATGAACTACAACTCCCATTATGGTGGGTCAGTCCCATCAAATCCCTCCAATACATTCAGTTGGTCACGGGGATTCTGTGTGCCAAGTTAGGTCCAAGGCCATTGTTGGTGGGGTTCAGAGTGCTCTTTGATTGCAGGTGAGCTATACATCCCAGTACCTACAATGGCTATAAATCAAGGTGAATTCCCCCCAAACCTCTCCGGTATTTTTCTTTGGTCACGGGGGTTCTGTGTGCCAAATGTCACTCAGGTCCATTGTCAATGGGGGTCACAGTGCTCTGACTTGATGCAGGGTGAATTACAACTTCGATCATGTGGGGTCAATCCCCAAAATCCTCCAGTATGTTTAATTGCCGCTCAGTTCTGCTCTGTTTGTTATGCAGACAGAGTTGAAAAGAGTAGGAAAGGGTTTTTTCCATTGTATTTTTAATTGAATTTTATAATCATAACAATAGTACTTCTTTTTCTTTAACATTTACCTTCCACCTCTTTCTATATTTTTCCTCCCTCCCTCCTCAACCACAGTATATTTCTACTAATTTTGTAGACTCGTCCACTGAGAAAGTCTTTGTATTTTTTTCTTTGATGTGCTCTTTGGTGCCTTCATTTCTCACCCAGTTTAAGTAGACCTTCCATCTATTCGTAATGCCCTTTTGTTTGTTCGTTCTTGTTATTTGCTTAGTAGGGCTGGGTAGGTTTGTCGGAATCTAACAGAATTTCGCAATGTGTCAAAAAAAAGTTAATTTTTTACCGTATTCAAAGAATTAAAGTTACCCGGAAGTGGCGTCGCTATACCAAAGCTCCGTCTGCCATTGTCGGAAAGGGAGTCGGATGTCACTTCTGCCCTTTCTCTGGAGCCTTCCGTCATTGGCTGGTTGCATTCAGGTGGTTTGCAAGATGCCACCTGATTTCCTCCAGCCAATGAGGTATCGCGCTTTGGAAGCCAAGGGCCCAGATTTCCTCCTGTTCCCCAAGGCTCTCCCTCCCAAGCGGAGGGAGAGCCAGATCTGGCCAGGTGGAGTTCCCATCATCCCCATGCAGGGTGGGTGCAACTCCCACCAATCTTCCTTCTGGAAATCCCATCAGTCAGATCTGTTTGGGTTGGAACCAGTGTTGACACAGCTCTTTGGATTTGGGTGTACTCCAGCTTCCATCATCCTCTTTCTTGTCTCCCTCCCCCACACCAAATCCCATCATTATATTAAATGGAATAACAACGAGTCTTTGTACCAGGTTAGGTCTAGACGCACTATGGCTGGACACACATGGGCCTCCAGCGGTGCAGGGACTAACACTTCCATCATCCTTTATCAAACAACTTAAACCCCACCAGTGTTTTAAGTTGGCCAATGAGAATGTGTACCAAGGTTAGTTGAGATCTATTATGGGTGCCTGGGATTAACATGGCACTCCAGATATGGGTGGACCATAACTCTCATCATCATCCTCTATCATTGTCTTCAAGCTCCATGATAGGCTATGATAGGCATGTGTACCAGGTTTGGTTGAGAGCAGACCTCCGTTCTAACTATTCCATGAAGTACAGAAGAAACATGAAGCCAAGTTAGGTTGGCAATATCTGGGACCAAGGCATCCTCATACTTAACTCTTCTATTTTACCAGTTTGATTCAAAGTCATCCCAATGACTGGCATCCCGCTGGTTGTTCCCAGCTAGTGTGTATCCATTCAATGGTTGAATGATGAATCAACATACAGGTAAAATCAATGGATTCAATGTTTATAATCTATTGCATTCTAACAACAAAACTCATTCATTTTTTACTACCTTTTTCTCTTGAAGATCTCCGTTTAATGAATGGCACAAGTCCCTGCTCTGGGAGGGTTGAAGTCTTTCACAATGACAGGTGGGGGACCATTTGTGATGCTGGCTGGGATTTACAAGATGCCCAAGTGGTCTGCAGGGAGCTGGGCTGTGGCAATGCCTCCAAAGCATTGGGTGGAGCTCACTATGGCCAAGGATCTGGCCCGGTTTGGCTGGAGAGCATCAACTGTACAGGAGAAGAAGCGTCCCTGAAGGAGTGCCAGAAGGGAGGCTGGGGAGAGCACACTTGCAGCCACAGCCAGGATGCCAGCGTGGAGTGCTCAGGTACATGCCTTTCACGCATTTCACTTCCTGAAACCTAGATCAGGTTCATGTCTCCGTAACATGATTATGGTCAGGACAAGAGTCTCACTCTTCTAGAAACATCAGCTGTTCTATTCCAGTTCTTCCTTTCTTGTCAGCCAGCTGCAAAATCTTGATACCTAATACATGCAGTCTAGGTCTTTTATATTGAAAGAAACAAAGGACACAAAGAAGCAGGATCCGCCCTCAAAGGCCTCAAAGGCCACGGCAAGCCCATGTAGCACTTGTTCTTCTACCTTCCCGTGTTTTTCTTAGCATTACACTTGTTTCCCCATGGTCTCCAACGTTTTGCGTAGCTGATAGCAACCAACATTGTTTCTTCTAATGCTCTCAAGATTTGGGGGGCCAAAATTTGTACCAAGAATCTCTTGCTGAGATTTTGAGAAATCAAGGACTAGAATAAGTGATGCCAAATCTCCTCAACCTCTGTACCAACAGAGCAGACCTCCTTCCCTTGGGGTTTTTTTCCCCTGTGTCAGGAGCTACTTGAGAAACTGCAAGTCACTTCAGGTGTGAGAGAATTGGCCATCTGCAAGGACGTTGCCCAGGGATGCTGGGATGTGTAACCATCCTGTGGGAGGCTTCTCTCATGTCCCTGCATGGGAAGCTAGAGCTGACAGATGGGAGCTCACCCTGACATAGAATGATATTACTACATTTAACTACAGAGCTGAAAGTTGGTTCAGTTTGCTTTTTGCAATGCTAGAACCAATTGAACACCACAGCAGAAGAAATGGCTTGCAAGTCAGGGATCAGCTAATAGCAACTTCACATTGCAGTCAATGGTTGAGCTAGTCTTCCATCTTTGTTGCCAGATGTTGAATCCTCCCTTGAGATCAGCATTCACCTGGGAGTGGCTGCCTTGGTCTTCCTTGCCTTGGTGGGGATTGTGGCTGAGGCTGGATGCAGGAGGAGGAGGAAGAAGACCACCAGGAGGAGGAGGAGGAGGAGAGAGCAGCAGCCTTGAGCAGCCCTCTTCACCGGCCAGCTCCAGGGACCAAGGTCTGTCTGCCAGTACGGTGGAGCCAGAGGCAGAAGGAATGTCATGTGCAGTTAGAGTCCATGGAAATCTATCAGTATAACAATATACAGTGAATAAATACCACATATCATTATATATATCTATATGCATTTTTTTTAAAAAAAAAATGTCTTGTTTATTACATATTTACTGTCTTAGGAATTTAGGGAACTTTCCTTCTTCAGAAATTTTAATCAAATAAATAACTCTTACATTTTTGTCTTTCTAAGCATATTGGTGATTGACATGATGGGAATGAAACGCCTTGTGCTCTCATTCCACTGCCGTCAATGTCTTATTGCTATGCATTTGCCATTTATGGAGAAGTCAGAGTCAGATTTGTACAGTGGAGAAATAGAAGTGTTAGAGTGAGAACTGGAGCCAAAGGGATCATTTTGAGCCCTGTATGGGATGGACTCTAATTGGCTACAATGGATTTTCTGGCTTCCTTTTTAATGCACTCTTTTGGGCTTAATTTATGCTCTCGTTAGTCAGAACTACCCAGACAATTTTATATTATGAATGTTCAATTTACACTCTATTAGTATTGTATTTTAATCCTTGTACTATGCTTTTTAATTACATGCATTTTATGGTAATTTTTTAATATTTGTATTTCATGGTATGTACTATTTTATAATACAATGCTTTAATTGTGTTCTACACCACCGGAAGCCATGAGGAGATGTGGGCAACAAATGAGGAGGAGGAGGAGAGGACTGTCACCCGGGCTCCATTTGGCCATGGAAACCCACTGGGTGCTCTTGGCAAATCCCTCATTCTCTGCCCCAGAAGGAAACTCCATGACGGGTTCTCCTGAACGTTACCATAAATTAGAAATTTCTTAAAGGCACACAATGAAAACAACTCCTGTAATCACGGAAATTCACATTACTCTTATTTCTTTAATCTTCCTGAATTGAACATGTTATATCAATAAACCATTTAATAAATCTTAATTACCTGTGTGGATTTGGGTTCTTTATGCCTACTTCTACATTACCCATTCAGGAGCAGTTTTAAAACCCTAATTAATGAGCCCCATTAATCTGGTGGTACTCAGTTCATGTGTGAGTGTGTCACCATTGTTACTGAGCAGCAGTCATGAATATCAAACATTTGTGGATGGATAAATCTAAGGATACTTAATTAAGTACCTGATAGAAAACTATAGTTTTTTTTCCTGCTTGATTGATGCTAACTTTATTGACAATCTAATAGAAGTGAAACTGATGGTAGATGTCAACATACATTTAAATCGAATTTGGAAAAACCTTTGCATTATGATATTGTATCCAGGAACAGGAAGCCTAGACACCAGGATAAGATTGGTTTTAAACAAGCTCCAAGCACTTGATACTTGAGTTTCCAGCCACAACTTCTCGATATAGCATAAATATCTCCAAGTGGAGATAAGCTACACCAGCAAACTCAGCCTCCAAACAGAGTGTGAATGTTGTGCAAGATAGGTCAATGACTGGGTGCTCTTCCACCATGAAACATAAGGGCTATTCCTTTTCTCCTTCTGTTAGCACAATATATCCCTTGCCCTTTGGTGAATGGTCCACCCCTCCTGGGTAGCATGACTTACTCATGCCTATCTCATAATAGCGTGCTGACTGAGGATTCCTCAGAGCAGATTCTGCAGAAGAAAGGATCTGGGCTGTTTGGAAGGAGGCACTGAGACATTTCATGGGATGTGAGAGATATCAGTATCTTTTAAAAAAAACACTATTTAGAGATGTATAGAATGTATAGAATGATACTGTGAAACAATCTCGCAGCTCACTTGGCAGGCGGCAGGGGCCAGGAACCTCTCTCACCACCAGTGAGCCACCAGTAGTGATCACAGAATCCTACAGCCATGGAATCCAGGAATACGCAACTAAAGCATCCCCGAAAGACGCCAACCCAACCTCTGTTTAGAAACCTCCCAAGAAGAAAAGTCCCCTGAACTCAAAGGTGGTTTATTCCACTCTTGCACGTCATTTCCAGTGAAGAAGTTCTTCCTAATCTTTAGGCAGAATCTCTGATAAATTCTCAAGACAGCACTCTGTGTTTGGAAAAGAAAAACACTCAAGAGCTAAGACTGATGCTTGTTATGTAGATACACATATTAAGTAAATGGGTTCCTGATTATACACCAAAAATATATATGTACCCATAAATACAACAATATGCACTGGTAAATGGTCAATAAAGTGGTATAAAATATAAACTTATATTGAATGAAATACAATAAGTACAGAATTTACAATGGTTGATGCTCCATACATAGAAATCAATATATAACTAAACAATGCGTGCTCCATACATAGTTTTGTCGCTTGTGAAATCAATCAGTTGATCCAAAGAGCACGTAGAACACATGACCAGTTTTGCCTCTTGGTCTTCCTCAGGTGAATTTATCTGAGAATTTTATAATGAACTAATAGGAGTCTATAACAAATCCTAATAAATACAGATATAAATATGGTATAAGTACTCACAATTGTACATTCTCATAAAACACTTTACATTCCTCTCTCAAATTTGTATTCTTATATCCTTTTCCAAAGGTGGGTTCCAAACAAAAGGAACAAACAGTGGCTGTAACCCCACCAAAAGTTGGAAGACCCAGAGGCGAAACCGGTCATGTGTCCTACATGCTCTATGGTTCAACTGCATTAGCAGGTGCAGAGCTCTCGTCCTGAGAAACTCGATCCTCCCTAACTTCCATATCCTCGGAATGCTCATCTGGCAAGGGGGTAAAGAAGCTCTCGTGAAAATCAAGGTCACTAGGACTCTCACAGTACCACTCAGAACTGACTTCCATGGAGTCTTCAATATTCTCATCTGCAGTATCATACCCATGTAGACAGCCATCATCTCAGGCTAAGTCTTCATCTGCAGACCCATACCCATCCGGCCACCCGTCATCCCCTTGATCCGGAGTCTGTCTCTGACCACTAGGCTGGAACACCACACTAGGCTGGGACACCACAAACTATGTATAGAGCACGCATTGTTTAGTTATATATTCATTTTGATGTATGGAGCATCAACCATTGTAAATTCGGTACTCATTCAATATAAGTTTGTATTTTATACCAGTTTATTGACCATTTACCAGTGCATATTGTTGTACTTGTTGGTATATATTATTTTGACATGGCTATTATGTCTCCTTTCAGCCTCCGCATCCAAACGGGGTTAACACGGCTCTCGCCCCAGGTCTAACGTGGGAGGGAAGGACATTTGCGTCCAAACTGGGTTAAACACGGCTCTCACCCCAGGTCTGATGTGGGAGGGAAAGGAAACGAAGGGAATCCATCCACACTGGTTTAAAAAGCCAAATCATATCCAGCTCACTCATTGATTCGTAAGAGAAATGGCGGGAAAAGATTCGAAATGGCAAGGATACTTCCGGGTTCCCAAATTGCTTCGAAATCGCTTCAAAAAGGAATTTGATCCAAATTTATTCCGAATTACGAAGATTCCGACTGAACGTACCCAGGCCTAAGAGACACCCCAACATTGAGAAGGCTTCAAGCTATATTGTAAAGCCTATGTAGGACCACCAAAGAGAGAAGATCCATTGGGGTTCCTCTGTGATTCACCAGCCCTTCAATGTTCACTGATGGTGCGACACTCAGCTTTCCTTCCAGGACAATTCTGAGCTCCTTCCCAAGAAGGCTGAGAGGTTGCTGAGAGACTGTTCAGAGACCAAGTGAAAGGTTGCTTTTCATTTTTCACTTTCTCATCGTTCTGGGCTACATTTTTCTACCATTGCACTTTTCATGATTCACTCACTTTCCTTCTAGATAATTAGCTGGGAAAGATGCTGCTGCTCTAACTTCTTTTCCAACCCTTCAAACTTTTTTAAAAGATCACAATCTTCCTATCAGTGTGCGTACTCTCCTATCTCCCACATCTCTGCCATTGCTTAGGAACTGTATCAGTCTGCCCACTTGTTTCCTGTTCACAGCCCAGATGATAAAGCAGCACTTCCTTTAAAAACATTTCTGAAAAAAAGATTGGTCCCTCCAAACCTAAGACGGGCACGTCAGTGGCATCACGGGGAGGAGGGGTCTCTGGGCTGGGTGGCATTCCCAAACATTCTTCAAAACCATCCCAGGTAGAGCATGTGTCAGTCATCCAAATGGCATTGTAATTGGAAGATGAGCTGGAGACTTCTACCTCTAAAGGTTAGACAATCATGAGGCATCTACTACTTCAGTGTAGTATAAGGCAGTGTTTCCCAACCAGTGTGCCATGGCACACTAGTGTGCCTTGAGAGATCATCGGGTGTGCCGTGGGAAATTGGAACCTCCAATCCCCTTTCTTCCCCCTCCTGCCGAACACTTTTTCTTCTCCACTCAGGCTCCCTTCTCCCCAGCCTCACTCTGCTCGCTTTGCCTCGCTTTGCTCACGCTGCCGCCATTTTGATCCGAGGGGGCAGCGTGAGCATGTTCAGGAGGGGAGGGGGGAGGGAGGAAGACGTGGGGCGAGTCTGCGCAGTAGCGCCTGCATGGGTCACATCTTCCTCCCTCGCCCCTCCCCTCCTAAAGAAGGGAGACCGAGTGGAGAAGCAAAAGTAAGTGTTCGGCAGGAGGGGGAAGAAAGGGCGCAAAGGGGGAGGAAGAGGTCTCTGTTGAAAGCTGGCATGGGCAAACTTAGACCTTCCAGGTGTTTTGGACTCCAACTCCCACCATTCCTAGCAGTCTCGGGCCCTTTTCCTCCCCCCCCCCTCAGCCACTTAAGCAGGAAAGGGCCTCAGGCTGTTAGGAATGGTGGGAGTTGGAGTCCAAAGCACACAGAGGGCCAAAGTTTTCCCATGCCTGTTTTAGGGACCTTAAAGTGGTGAGCCTCCTTCCAACATTGTGATTCTGGATAGAAAACAAACAACATAACATAACATAACACTGTTTGAGTCCAGAGTGCTCTCTGACTGTAGGTGAACTACAACTTCCAAACTCAAGGTCAATTCCCAAGCAAACCCTTTCAGTACTTTCTGTTGGTAATGAGAGTTCAATATGCCAAGTTTGGTTCAATTCCATTGTTGCAAGAGTTCAGGATGCTCTTTGATTGTGTGTTAACTATAAATCCCAGAAACTGTAACTCCCAAATATCAAGGTCTATTTTCCTCAAACTCCATCTGTGTTCACATTTGGGCATATTGAGTATTCATGCCAAGTTTCGCCCTGATCCAACATTGTTTGAGTCCACAGTGCTCTCTGGATATAGGTGAACTACAACTCCAAAACTCAAGGTCAATACTCACCAAACTCTTATAGTATTTTCTCTTGGTTATGGGAGTTCTGTGTGGGAATTTTGATTCCATTCCATCATTGGTGGAGTTAAGAGTGCTCTTTGATTGCGGGTGAACTATAACTCCCAGGTGTTGAGCAAGACCTTCGTATGTGTCTTTCTGCCATTCCTGCCAGGATATCTATGTTGTGTTCATCGAAACAGGCCCAGGTTTCACACTGAGTGTATAAATACATTTTAAAACATATTAACTATATGTATTACTGTGTTAGAGTGTCATTTTGTGTCATTTTGGTTGGTGGTGTGCCCCAGGATTTTGTAAATGTAAAAAATGTGCCGCGGCTCAAAAAAGGTTGAAAAACACTGCTATAAGGGATAGAGATTTGAACTCATTGGGGGAAGAACGAGTCCCACTCTATGCTGCTCCTATCCAACCTCATCGGGAATAACACTGTGTCCAATACTTGGCCCCACAATTCAGGAAGGACATTGGCAAGTTGGAAGGTATCCAGAGAAGGAGAAGATCTGGAGGTCAAGTGCTATGAGGAGCAGCTGAGGGAATTGGGTATGTTTAGCTTGAAGCAAAAGAGGCTGGAAGGAGATATAACAGCCATGTCTAAATATTTAAAGGGATGCCACATTGAGCAGAGGACAAGCTGGCTTACTGCTGCTTCAGAGACTGAGACAAAATGGAGCAATGGATTCATACTGCAGGAAATGAGATTCCACCAGAACATTGGAAATATGTTCCTGACTGTAAGAAGAATTGTTCAGCAGTGGAACTCTCTGCTTCTGAATCCAATGGGAGCTCCTTCCTTTGAGGCTTTTAAACAGAGGCTGGATGGCCATCTGCCAGGGATACTTTGATTGTGCCTTTCCTGCATGGCAGGGAGTTGGTCCAGTTGGCCCATGCGGTCTCTTCCAACTCTAAGAGTCTATGATTCTATACATGGACCATATAATACAGATTCAAACTGCATTACATAGCATTGTAGATACAGACACTCTTGATACGTAGACTTCAGGCCCACAAAGTGAGTGTTTGACAGTTGCAGCAAGCAATCTATGAAGCACTGCAAACTGTAGCAACCTGCTGCTCTCCTGGGTGAACTGTATATTGAGATAGAACAGCTTTTACCTGACTAGAGGCGAGTCCTCCAAAAGTAGGGAATCTGCACCCTGGCCTCCCACATTGAGCTGAACCATGAAAATTGGAGACCTAGGGTCAGGCCTTGACACCTGGCAACGCTACATGGATGTGTTATGAGACAACAATAACAATGCCTTCATAGTAGCACCAACATTCAAGAATTGTGAATGAGAGAGAGAGAGAGAGAGAGAGAGAGAGAGAGAGAGAGAGAGAGAGAACATGGCCAAGCCAAAGGCTCAGGACAGTCCAAAGACAGAAAGTGATATTTTGCAAAGGTGTTCTCTACAAGTTTAGCCATAAGGCAAGTTGCAACTACTTCAGCTATTTGCCAAGATGGGCAAGCATCCATCAGAATATAACCAGGACTCTGGAGAGAATCCCATACATTCTTCTCCAACGGGACCAAACAAAACACTATCCCATTGGTTGTGTTTAGACTACAATAAAGGATGGCTCCTCCATTCAGCACTGAAGAGGTCCTCCAGGTTGAATCAATAAGGTGCTATAGATGAGGACTTTGGCATCTGGTCAGCTCATCTAGTTTCCTTTTTGGCTCCAGATTAAAATGGGATGTGGTCTATAGGGTGGCACATGATGCGTTCTTTGTCAGATCAAATGATAAAGGATAGCAGGGCGGAGGAGTGTGCCTGGGCTGCCCTGCATTTCCGAAGCTGCAGCCTCAGCCGAGAGCTCCACTTGCGGAGCCATAAAGCCTGGACTGCGGAGCAAAGAGCCGAGTGGCCTTTCAGCATGTGGCTCTCTCTCGGCATCGCCTTCCTTGGTGAGTAGCACAGGTTGAAATGGAGAGGAACCAGTGGTGGTGTAATGACAGGGTGGAAGGAGGAGACACGCATTTCCCCCTTGAATCCTCAGGAACTTTCTCCTGGGACTAACTGAATCTCCTTCTTTTCTTCATCTTCCTCCTCGTTCTAAGGCCGGATCTACACTGCCATATAATGCAGTTTCTGAATCCAAATCATCTGCTCTTTACTGGATTATATGAGCTTTGACTGCCATATAATCCAGCTCAAAACAGATAATTGGGATTCAGAAACTGGATTATACGACAGTGTAGAAGGGGCCTAAAATGGTGCTTTCTGACTGAAGCCCTGAAGATGATTTTCCTAAGAATACTAATAATAATAAACGACACAGTTAGTCTGATGACAATTCTGACCATTTGTATTAGGGATGTTATCCTTATTCAAAAAGGGTTTGTTCTTATATATAAATAATTTTATTAAGGTATATTTTCCAAAAAAAGAGGAAAACTTTCCTTATGATGTGATTTAATATGAAGCATTGGCCTATGGACGGCCCTGCAGGTGTTTTTGGACTTCAACTCCCAGAAATCCTAACAGCTGGTAAACTGGCTAGGATTTCTGGGAGTTGAAGTCCAAAACACCTGCAGGGCCGGCAGTTGACAGCCCTGGTCTATGGCAGGGTGGGCAATTACTGGCCCTCAGGTGTTTTGGACTTCCAGAAATCCTAACAGCTGGTAAACTGGCTAGGATTTCTGGGAGTTGAAGTCCAAAACACCTGGAGGGCCAGTAATTCCCCCCCCCCGTATGGTGTTGTATTAATTTTGGAAACCAGCCAGTTCTACCTAAATGATTTGTTTTTCTTGTAGCCCGTCTGTCAGTTTATAGAGCAGGTGTTGAGCAGATAGCTTTGAGGTGATGTTAAGTAGGCTGGTTAGGCAGTAGTTTTGTGGGTTGTTTCTTTCACTTTTCTTATAGATTGGAACTATAAAGCCCATTTTCCACCCACGTGGCATTAGTCCTGTGCTGTTTGTGCTGGTCAAGAGGTCAGCAAGGAAGGGGCTTCGCCATTCTGCATTTTACTTCTGGAGGAAGCATATCTTCTCCAGGCGCTTCCTTAGGTTTCAAGGACGCAGTTAAAGACTTTACCTCTTTGCTAGAGACTGCTTCCCACTCAGGTAAAGTAGAGAAGTCATTGCCTTTGTCCGGCCCTGCGATTTCCAATGTACTTGTCTTGGGGCAAAAGATGCTGGAGAAGTGCTGGATCCATGCAGATGCAGCGATTGAGGCTTTTGATGTGTATCTTATTCCTTGTGTTCCTCTGGTGACAAGTTTCCAAACTGTATCTTCCTTCCATTCTGCGAGTGCCTGGTCCAGTTCCTGGCACTTGAGTTTTGTGTGTTCGCCTTTCTTATCTTTGAATGGCTAAAATGGATTCGAAAAAAGTGGAGGGAAAAAAACTTGAATATTTTTAAAGACTTTACTAGAAAAGAAATTAGGGAAATTAGTAACCCAATGTTGAGTTACGTATTAGAAGTAAGTTAAAAGCGGATGGTTCAACAATAACCCCAATTATAAGGGAAAGGAAATTCCTCAAAATGTTTAAAATTATAATAGACTAGCTGAGGACCCGGCGGTGCCCGGGTTATTTGAGGAAGGCATTGTGTGCCAAGGTTGGTTCCTATTAGATGTGTATGTGGCTTGCAGTGGTCTCAGGAAGTTAGTGAAGGTACTGCAAGTCCCATTGGCCATGGTCCATCCCCCTCCCAACAGCACAGGATGTAGAGTGGGTCATGAGGGCTTTGTGTGCCAAGTTTGGTCTTCATTAGTCATTGAATGAGGGTCGCAGCAGTCTTGGGAAGTGAGGGGAGGTACTTCAAGTCCCATCATTCGTGGTCCATCCTCCTCAATACTGCATCAGAATGTAGAATGAGTCATGGGGGCTCTGTGTGCCAAGTTTGGTCTTGATCAGTGTTTGGATGAGGTTGGCAATGGTCTGGTGAAATGAGTGGAGGTACTACAAGTCCCATCATCCGTGGTCCGCCCTCCGAACTGCATCAGGACGTCCATTGGGTCATGGGGGCTTTTTGTGCCTAGTGTGGTCATGATTATGCACTGGATGAGGGTCGCAGCGGGCTTGGGAAGTGAATGGAGGTACTTGAAATCCCATCCTTCATGGTCCATCCTCCTCTAAACTGCAGTAGGATGGAGTGTGGGTCATGAGGGTACTGTGTACCAAGTTTGGTCTTGTGGTTCCGGGCCGCCTTGGTCTGTGGGGAATGAAGAGTTTGAAAGTACTACAAATCTCATAACCTGTGATGGTACTTCAAATCCATGGTCCTCCCTACTCCAAACTGCAGTAGAATGAATCATGGGTCATAGGGGCTCAGTGTGCCAAGGTTGGTTACTGTTAATTCAGACCATACACAATGTCCCATTAACTGAGGCCTAGTCAGGGAAATCAAGTTAATGAAGCCGTACTGTAAATTTTGGGCCTGGTTTGTGATTTGTAGGGGCTACAGTGTTTTCTGGGAAGTGAAGTGGGATGCAAATCCCATCATTCATGGCCCATCCTGCCCTAAACTCTTTTGGGGCCTGGCTATACACAATGTCCTATTAACTGAGGCCTAGTCAGGAAAATCAAGTTAATGAAGCCTTACTGTAAATTTTGGGCCTGGTCTGTGATTTGTAGGGGCTACAGTGTTTTCTGGGAAGTGAATTGGGATGCAAATCCCATCATTCGTGGGTAGCCATCCTGCCCCAAACTCTCTTTTGGGGCCTGTAATGTTCTGGCCTGTTCTGCTGGTAATTGCTAACTTTAAAGGCGGAATGGCAGGCAGCCATTTTCTAAAAGCTGAGGGGAGGAGAAAACAGGATTCCATTTTGTTTTCACAGAGCCAAGTGGGGAGGAATGTTGATGGTGCATTTTCCCCTCAGTGGGAAGAAATCCTGTTGTTTGAATGTAGAGGCCTGGATTCTGGGGTGCTGGCTAATCTGTGGCTATCAATGCCCTCTGTCTGGTGCCTTAGAATTTTGGAGTGCCAAGGCTGGCCAATCAAAGGACTTTATGCAAATAGCTGGCACTTAGAATTTTGGAGTGGCGAGGCTGGCCAATCAAAGAACTTTATGCAAATAGCTGGCACTTAGAATTTTGGAGTGCCAAGGCTGGCCAATCAAAGGACTTTATGCAAATAGCTGCCACATATCGCTGTGGCCTGTGAAAGTGGCTGCCACATATCCGCCCTTCCGCCCCTCCCGCCTCCCGCCTCCGCACACATACATACAAACATTCCGCTTTATAAAGGTATACAGATAAAAAGTTAAGGGGGGGGGACTTAGACCAGTGATTTTCAACCAGTGTGCAGCAAGACAAGCGAGTGACAGTGATGGAGAAGTTTTTGAGAAGGGAAAATGCAAATGCCGAACAGGGCCCTGGACAAAATTATGACACAGATGAAGGCCCTAATATGAGTGGTGGACAAAAGTGAGTGTATAAATACATTAAAAAACATATTAACTATATGTATTACTGTGTTAGAGTGTCAGTTTGTGTCATTTTGGTTGGTAGTGTGCCCCAGGATTTTGTAAATGTAAAAAATGTGTCGAGGCTCAAAAAAGGTTGAAAATCACTGACTTAGACAAAATAGAGGATTGGATAAAGGTTGGAAAGAAGAAGGAACGGATTATGGAAGAACTCGGAGAAATAAAATTGACATGGTTCCTTTGCATACAATTAGAACAATGGTTCAAAAATTGGGTAAAAATTAATAAAAATGGAAGTAAGCATAATCAATTTGAACAAATAATACAAAATGGAAGGAATATAGAGAAACATAAAAAATTTGAAAGGAATAACTAGTAACGTCTATAAGATAATAGTTGAAATAAAGGAAGGAAAACAACAAAGAATAACACATTCAAGGAGATCTGGGAAGAAGATTTAGGGATGAAAATAAATGAAATAGAGACATCTGAAAAATTATTCCTAATAAAAATGTTCTGATTTTAATTGTATTTTTGTATCAAGAATTTTCTGAATTTCTTCCTGGGTGGCTATCCAGGACTCAAAACACACCAGGGACTTGTCCCTCAGTAACAACAACACAACAAGCTGACAGTATAAATAAACGCATAAAACATGCAAAAGGTCTGCAACATGGATATCAATGGGGGTAAGGGCTATCCTCCGTGGGGCTGGGGGAAAAACCCCTATGGGAAGCGGAATGGGCGGATCCCTCGCCACCCACCCGGGAAAAACTCAGGTGAGCACCAGCCACCCGGGATGGGGAAACCCCTACCCGGGTCCCAGAAAATACAAAGATGGAGATATCACAAGTATGTGGCCAGGAGGGGACGTGGTCGCTATGTGGGGAATCCCAATAGCCTCCCGCGGCAAGGTGTGAGCCTGGCCCCGGTCTGCCGCAGGAAGGCAATCATCCGTGTCCCAGCAGGCACGAGGGGAGGCCGGGTGGTGTGTCTCTCAGGTAAGCAACAATGGCAACGTGAAAGGCCCAAACCCCGAGCCCGTGCCTGGTGTCGTCACCCGGCGGCCGGCGCCTCGGGACGCCGAGGAGGTCGATCCAGGAAGTAGGGAATTGATGACGTACTCCGTGATGGCCGCGTAGTCTGATGACGTGACGGGAACCTCCAAAGCGCCGTCTGAGGATGATGACGTGGGTGATGCTGTAGGGAGGCGTAAGGCGTGCCTCACGCTGTATGGCATGGTGACGTGCCAGGCACAGGAAGATGCGGTCCTTTCAGTTTAAAGGAGCCATGTGCTGCCGGGGCGGGGGACGTTTATTTCAACCCAATATGTAAACACTCCTGGCGAAGTCTTGTGGCAAATAACAGAGCCTGATGGCCGTGGGTCAGGCTGGGGTCCCGTCCGGAAATGCTCAGGACGGGGTGCTGGTGGGGAAGGCCCAAGGCGTCCCCAGGGGTCCCGGGGACCAAACAGCAGACGCCCCTGCCCAGGTGAACAATAAATCAGAGAGGCAGACCTCGGATGGAAAATTCCAATAGCAAAAGTACTTTATGGGGCTCTAAACCACATGTTTGTAGATCCCCAAGCGGTTCCAAATGGAACACAGGCTGTCCCAATACAACAAAGCCAGGGATGCGATAGAAATGATGTAAACAATGTTCGCTTCATCAGGGCATATACAATCAACAATAAAAGGTATTGGACACACTGCCAAAATATAACCTGTGAATACAAACAATCCAGGCATCAGCAACAAGGACAAGGTACATGCTTAGTCATAATACATATGATAACTCTGTTTGAAAGCATAATCAAACATACACTCACCCATATATGGAGAAACATGAACATCACAAATAGTGGATGGATTCCACAGAGTCAAGGTTGACCCAAAGGTGAGTCACATCAATCCCCTAGGGGCTTAAGTACTCAGGACAATCAAAGCAAGGTAAGTATACAGAGGGAGGAGCAGGTTCCTACCAGCTGGTGGAGAGCAGGGTGGGAATGCTAAAGTATTCAAGTAATTAGGGTTTGTATGGATAATGGCTCGTTGAGCCCAGTAGGTGACTCACTGCTGAGGCGAATTATCCAATTACTTTCAGCCCTGATGAGTGCAGCATGGATATCCCTATACTCACGAGTATACACCTTCTCAAGGCCCATACAGGTAAAAGAATCACAATGGTGTCCAAAATCCACAAAATGTTTATACAAGATGGAATCAGTGGCCTTATTTCTTATCTTGGACCGGTGTTCAATGATTCTAGTCCGTAGTTGTCTGCTGGTCTGTCCCACATAAACTAATCCACATTGGCACTGAAGGGCATTCACCAGGTTGGTGGTGGCACACGTGATGTTTCTTCAGGGGAACGATGGGATATCATGAACTGAGCCTTGTCCATACTGTCTTTTGTATACATGTGACTGCATGTCGTATCATTCCAGCCCCTTAGCGTTAGCAAGGCTGTGGGCATCATTGGCCATCCCTGAACGTGTGTGGAAGGCCCATGGGAGCATATCCAGCAATCAGATAGGCTGAGTTCATGACTCATATTTGTAATTAACTTATGGAAAAGATTCTTGTCCCATCCCCCTTGTGTTTCAGCAGTGTAAAGTATCAGAATAAGTGTTATGTAACCAAACATTGTCCTTACTCCTACCGGTGGCTTTCTTTCATGTCTATGTCCCATTAAGATCTCAAACCACCATCTTAATGAGAAAGTCTTTGGCTCTCTCCATCCTCTTGTTGGGTCACACATGCTTGGCTGAAGTGCGATGGTATCCGTCGACTTTTCCGTGACCTTGTTGACCCTTTTGCAGGGAGTTGCTGTCTCTTGCCGACCTTCATCCGCATCGGGTCCTCCGGATCGATTGCAGATTCCCAGCAAGGGGGTGGTCTCTTCAACCTCGAGTAGTGAATACATGGTCGGACCTCTTTGACTTTTACGGCAGTGGGCGTGGACAGGAGCACGATGTAAGGTCCTCTCCACCGGGGGCCCAACGGATCGATTCTCCACTCTTTCACCAAGACCTCATCCCCTGGAGAGAAACAATGAAGAGGGGTAGTAGGAAATGGGGGGTGCAACTCTGCAGTGTATTGACTCAATTCTTCAAGATGTTTTCCTAGAAGCTGAACTTGTTGTAAGGTTTGCTGATTGCCTAGAACGTGACTATTTGAGGCCTGTCCATCTATGGTCTTTAAGTTTAATGGGGGTCTCCCATAAACTCTTTCATAAGGAGATAGTCCTGTCTTCTTGTGTGGGTGCACCGAATTTTAAACGAAGCCATGGGTAGTGCCAATCTCAATTTAGTCCTGTCACTTGACAAATCTTTGCCAAACTGTTTTTCAGTGTCCTGTTTACTCTTTCTGCGCGGGCTGACGATTGCGGCCTGTAAGCGCAGTGAAGTTTCCATGTAATGCCTAGCAATTTGCTTAATCCTTGTATAACCTGGTGCACATATGCTGGGCCATTATCTGATCCGATCTGTAAAGGCATGCCAAATCTTGGAATTACATCTTTTAAAAGGGCTCTCACAACTTCCATGGCCTTTTCTGTCCTTGTGGGGAATGCCTCAGGCCATCCCGTAAAAGTATCTATAAAAACTAGCAAATATTTGAATCCTCCATGTGCTGGCATTTCTGTAAAGTCTGTGACTAGTGCTTCAAACGGTGAGCTGCCTTGATGCTGGATTCCTGGGCGCTTAAGTGGCCCCTCCCTTGGGTTGTTCCTGGCACAAGTCCAGCATCTGTGAGCTGCAGCTGCAGTCAAGCTGTGCAGGCCATCTATGTATATTTGCCTTCCCAGCAAGGCTGCCAATGCAGATTTACCCAGGTGGGTGCTTTCGTGGTAATGTTGTACTATGTGCCACGCTATGTCCTTTGGGACAAAAACGCGGTGGTCTGGCATCACGATTATGTTTTCCTGCCACTTTCCTCCCTCTCTCAGGGCCCATTTCTCCTCATCCTTAGTGTAATGGCATTTTTCTACCTGTGGGCCTGAGCTTGTGACTCCCATCATCACGGATGATGGGCTTTTGAGTGCTGCTTTCCTAGCGGCCAGATCTGCCTGTCTATTTCCTCTAACAACCGGGTCTTCACCCTTTTGATGCCCTCTACAGTGCATTACTGCAACTTTTCTCGGTTCCCAAACTGCCTCCAAGAGAGCAACTATTTCATCAGCGTGTTTTATGCCCTTTCCAGCCGAGGTCAAGAAGCCTCGTTCTCTGTACAATGCTCCGTGAGCATGAAACATAATAAAGGCGTAACGAGAATCCGTAAAGATATTAACCCTTTGTCCTCTTGCCAACTGCAGTGCTCGAGTGAGAGCCACAAGCTCGGCCCATTGAGCGGAAGATCCCGGAGACAGAGACCCTGCTTCCAGCGTCTCTCACTCCCCCGTCACCACCGCATAGCCAGCATGTCGCACCCCACTCTCCACAAAGCTACTGCCATCCGTAGAAAGGGTTAAATCTATCTTCTTCAACGGTACGTCCTTTAGGTCTGGTCTGCTGGAATAAACCTGATCCATCACTTGGACACACTGATGCTCAATTGCCTCCCCTGGGGCTGGCAACAAGGTTGCCGGGTTTAAAGTAGAGCACATCTCTAGGGTTACGAGTGGATTGTCACACAGCACTCCTTCGTACTTAGTCTCTCATTCGTGAGCCAGCGTGGTCCCTTTGTATCTAACAGTGCCTTGACGTGGTGTGGTACTTTGACAATCAATGCCTGGCCCAGGGTCAGTTTTTTTGCTTCTCTAATTAAATCTACTGCTGCAGCCACAGCTCTCAAGCATGGTGGCAACCCCTGGGCCACTGAGTCCAACTGTTTTGATAAATATGCTACAGGTCTTTGCCATGTGCCTAACCCTTGTGTTAGAACACCCACAGCTATTCCTTCTCGCTCGGAAGCGAACAGGAAGAACTGTTTTTCCAAATCTGGCAGGCCTAATGCTGGGGAAGACATTAGCGCTTGCTTTAAAGTTTTGAATGCTTCTTCACATTCTTCCATCCAGACAAATGGGTCTTGTCTGTTCCCTCTAGTGGCTTGATAAAGGGGCTTGGCTATGACTGCATAGCCAGGAATCCAATGGCGCACATACGATGTTGTGCCGAGGAATTCTCTCGTCTGTTTTCGATTTGAAGGTGTGGGGATTGCACAAATGACTTCCTTTCTCTCTATCTCCAAAATCTTGCTCCCCTGGGTAAGTCCAAAGCCTAAGTATTTGACTTTCTGCTGACACAACTGTGCTTTCTTTTTCGAAACTTTGTATCCCTTCTCTTGCAATATTTTGAGCATCTCCAGAGTGTAATGTCTGCATCCCTCTTGCGTCCGGCAAGCAAGGAGAAGATCATCTACATACTGCAGCCATGTCCCTTCCTCTTCTGGAATTTCAAATTCTGACAGATCTTTGGCCAATGCCTGTCCAAATATCGTGGGTGAACTGTGGAAACCTTGCGGGAGCCTAGACCACATCACTTGAGATCGTTGACCTCCCCTTGGGGTCTCCCACTGAAATGCAAAGATGGGTTGGGACACTGGTGCCAGTCTGATGCAAAAGAAAGCATCACGAAGGTCCAGGACTGTGAACCAATTGGCTGTGGCTGGGATTAAACTCATCATAATGTAAGGATTTTGAACTACTGGCGTTAACGAGACTGTGGCTTGATTGACAGCTCGAAGATCTTGAACTGCCCGGTACCCTCCCCCTGGCTTTCTGACAGGAAGCAGAGGAGAGTTCCACGGGGAGTTGCAAGGCACAATGATCCCATGTTGCAACAGTTTGTTCAACTGTCCTTGAATTCCCATCACTGCCTCTCTGCTGATGGGATACTGTGGCTTTCTCACAGGAACATGTCCTGACTTTATCTGTACTACTACTGGCGGCACATATTTTGCCAAACCAGGGGGTTATCTTCTGCCCAAACTAAAGGCGTCTTTTCCCAGGACCACTGTGTTTCTTTTTTCCTGACCTCCTGTAACTGAAACAATCTCCATTCTTCTGCCATGGGAATTGTTAACCCCATCCATCCCTTTTCCAAGAACTCAATCCTTGCTCTGATTTTTGCTAACACATCCCTCCCCAGTAAAGGAACTGGGCATTCTGGAATATACAATAGCTGGTGGCTTACTTCTCTTCCTGCTAAGTTGCATTTCCGTTCCTTTAAAAGCAGGCATTTCTGTGGCTTTCCGGACACTCCAACTTTGAATTGTTTTATTACTAATTGGGGCTACTTTAGTATTCACTACTGTTTTGTCCGCTCCGGTATCTACTAGGAAATCTATAGGCTGGTCCCCTACTGTCATGGTGACCATGGGTTCCCCGGGGTCCAGAAGAAGGAACGCTTGGCACCATCAATCATCATCTTCTTCCCCTGACATCTCTTCTATAGCGGCTGCCACTACAGTTTCTCTTTCCTGGTATGGCCTATATGTTCCCCGGGCCCTTCCTCTTCTTGGACTTCCTCTTGACTGGCCCCCTCTTCCCCTGGAACTTGGTTCCTCCTCTTCTGTCACTTCCTCGGTACAATCTTTCCACCAGTGGCCCTCCTTTCTACACCTGCCACATTGGTTTCTCCCCAACCGGCTTGTGTTCCCTCTTCCTTCTCCGAAACTTTGCCTTTGTCTTGAGCCTCTCCCACGGCTGCTCTGTCCTCCTCTTCCCTTGGGTCTCTCATCCATTAAGCTGAGTAACACTTTATATCCTTCTCTCTTCTTCCTGTCTTTTTTCTCCTCTTCTACCTGCTCTCGTGCCATAAAAACTTGATCAGCCAAGGCTAGTAATTCATTTAAAGTCTTTCCCAGAAACCCTGGCTGTTTTTGGATCTTTTTCCTTATGTCTTCTGCGGCTTGGGAGATGAAGGATTGGGTTAAAGCCCTTCTCCCATCATCTTGCTCTAGATTATATGGGCTGTATTTTCTGTATGATTCTTCCAGTCTCTAAGAATGCTGCTGGTGACTCTGTCTTTTCCTGATGTACCCCCTGGATCTTTTGTAAGTTGGAAGGCCTTGGTGGCCCTCTCCTTATAGCCCTCAAGAGAATTTGTTGGAACTCTCTAATGCGTTCGCGATGAACCGCATTGTTTGGATCCCACTGCGGATCCGTCTCGACTGGGAACCTAGTTATCCCATAAGCTATGGGGTCAGCTTCTCCATGTCCTTCTTGGGCCATCAAGCTTCCCTGGTTTATAATATTCCTCCTCTCTTCTGTGGTAAACAGGGCATTTAGGAGCTGCTTGCAATCTCTCCAGGTAGGATCATGTGTGGCAATGACTCCTTCCAATAAATCTGCCATTGCCTTGGGCTGTTCTGAATATGGTGGGGTGGCCGTCTTCCAATTAAAAATGTCCACCGAAGAGAACGGAATTATCTGAAAAGCTTGTATCATGCCATCGTTGGCATTCAACAATGGGACTTGTCTTATGGGCATCTCTAAGACTCCCAGGGACTCTGTCTTTGATCTCACTGACTCTCGGGACCTGCTTCTGGTACGCATTGGCAAAGCATCTGTTGGTTCCCGGGGGCTCTTTCTTCTAACGAGTGGGGATCGCTCCCTCGCTCTCCTCTCTGCTTCTCTTGCTTCTGCTAATGGGTATGAGATCTCCCTTTGCTGTGGCGCTTCATAGGCTGGTGGGTCGAGTGGGCTGATAAAGAAAGGGTTGTGCAGTGACTGGGACACTCTTGGGATCGCCATTTCTGGCGACATCATTATTGCTGGCGGCGCTGTGGCTGGCAGAGTTGCCATGGGCTGTGGATGCATTGTTGGGGAAGTTGTTGGGACAGGATTCGCCACTGCGATGCTCATCACAGCCTGGGATGTCACCTCAGCGGCTGAAGCCGTCCCGGAAGTGGGGGTCGTGGCTGGGGCTGTTATCGGGAAATTTAAAGATGCATCTGGCTGAGGTGCGGTGGGCGCCTCTGCATCTGCGGCCACATTCACTCTGCGCCTTGGTCTTCTCAAGGGCCCTAACTCCTCCGGATTCGTTTGGAGAACCGGGGCATGTTTCCCTGCTTTCCGGCTAAACAAGCATCTGTCCTGGTGTCGCTTCTCGATCCACCAGACTCTCTCTGCTACCATTTTCTCCCATGTCGTGGAGTAAACCCACTGATCATTTGGGTGTACCTCGTAACAGTAGGATTCCAACTGCCTGCATTTTCTCAAATCCCAAGTTCCCTGTTCTGGCCAACCTATCCCAGGGAAGGAAGGCCAAATCTCTGTGCACAGATTCTTTAACCTGTAATCCCTCAAGTCTTGCGGTCTTCCCTCTACTGCTAACTGACAGAACCTGTCAAAATTCTCCAACACACAACTCAAGGGCGTCCCCTTCCTCTTGGAACTCCCACCACCCATTTCAAAAGGGGCACTCAGTGTCTCCTCCCCCCAAATGGTGTGTGTTCCCTAAGTGTTTCTCACTTAAACACTGATACTTGCCAAATTTCTGTAGACTCTGGGTCCTCCCGAGCCCTCGGCCTCTGGTGCCGGATTTCTCTCTAGACGTCGGGTCCTCCCGCGCCCCCAGACTTCCGTGCGCGCGGCTTCTCCCTGGCACTGGTTTTGCTGGTAACCTCTCGCAGTTGTGGTCCCACGGGTCGACAGGCGTTGCTCTGGGATGAGATGAGCAGCTGGTCGTAGATAGGATATGTAGCGGAATTTGGAAGCCCAAAGCCCCCCAAAGCAATACCTTTTGTCTCAGGCTGCGTTTTCGTGCGAGCGCTTGAACGGAGGAGGCGTGACAACTTGGTTACGATCCAGGAAACTCAGTTTATTCAATACAACAGCTGAGGGGTCTGCTCTATGGCAAAACAAGTCACAAGAACAGAACACACCTCCCTTCCAGTAATCAGATTTTATACAGCAATGGAGGCAATTCTGAGGCCTGCCCCCTTCATCCTGTCTCACTGGCTAACATCTGTAAGCTGATCTGACATTAACCAATCAATTAAAGCATTGTGTCATCTTTCTCCTACTGGCTGACAACCATTGCGCAGTTTTAATTACCATTCAATTGTTAATGCTATCTCTATGTGTGCAAGCTGTTCCCAAAAGCGAATCATTTCTCTTGTGTTCCCACTGGAAGCCAGCCGAGTAGGAAGCTAACTTGTGAACAAACGCACATGGCACTACTCTGAGCCAATCACAGCTGTGCTTCTCTGAACCAATGGTAGCTGTACCTTTTTAGACCAATCGCAGTGGCTATTTCTCGTGCTGCTGCAGCTGGCAAGATACCTTCGCTATTCTGAGCCTATGTTATGTAGCACTTTCTCCTGGCGTCTCTTCTGCAAATCAACAATTCTACTTTACTGTGACCCTCATCCAATAACTGAGCAAGACCAAATTTGGTACACAGAGCCCCCATGACCCACTCTACATCCTGGTGCAGTTTGGAGGAGGATGAACCATGGACGATGGGACTCCCAGCACCTTCCCTCACTTCCCCAGACCACTGCAAGCCACCTAAACAACTGATAAAGACCAACCTTGGCACAAAATGCCTTTCTCAAATAACCCGGGCAGATCTTGGACCCCAAGCTAGTAAATAAATAAATTAGAAACAATCTTTGGGAGGTGGACAGATGGTCTGGAAAACCACTTCCCTCCATCCAGAAGAAGATAAGATAGATAAGTACACACAAGTGTTTTTGAGACTTTTGACTTCAATTCAGACTTAGAAGAAACGCTTGGGGCAGAGACAGAGCATTGGGTGAAAGTGTGTGTGAGAGCCGTGTGTAAGGAATGCTAGCGCAGTGGTTCTCAACCTGTGGGTCCCCAGATGTTTTGGCCTTCAACTCCCAGAAACCCTAACAGTTTGTAAACTGGCTGGAATTTCTGGGAGTTGTAAGCCAAAACACCTGGAGACCCATAGGTTGAGAAACACTGTGCTAGGGGGACCCCAAAATAAATGAACCTATTTCTGGGATCCATCCACTTTCGAGGCTGCGTGTGGAGTGAACGCTAATCCTGCCCAAAGGTGCGTTCATCGTTACCTTACCGCCTTGTTATATGTTCTGTGTGGGTTGGAGTTTAAATAGGTTTTCATAAGCTAGGAACTACTGTTTTGTTTTAGGATAGGACATCCCCCCCCCCCGTGCTGTTCGAGACGCCTTTTCCTCTCGACTCTTAAAGGAGCCACACAGAATATTGTCATTACCATTGTTTTTCATGCAAAACTTGGGTCATTAGAAAGGCTGAATTTTTAATAAATACATTGTTAGAGCAAAGTCATTCCATACGACACAGGACTAATTGGAACTTGTTGACATCCAGCAACTGCAATTTCAAATGAACCAATATTTCTGCCTTTTTAAAAGGTAATTTTTATTATTATCTATTTTACATGATAAATCAAAATAAAACACCAGATAGGGATGACTGAGGTCAAAGGAAAGGCAATTGGATTGAATGATTAAGTGTCCTTGATTCAAATATATAAAAGGAAAGAGGGGGGAAGGAAGGAAGAGGTGCAAAATAAAAAAAAGATAAAAAGGTATGTTGACTTCCAATAATTTACATTCTGTTATGAAGTTTTTTCTTCTTTTTCTTTCTTCTTCTTCGCTTCCACTCTCACTTAAACTTACATATATACCGTTTTTAGTATAAAACTATTTTGTGAGTTCAAATTAAAATTTTCATTTAATCTTGTATCAAATAATCTTTAAATAGAGTCCTGTCTGTTTTCTTTTTTGGGGTACCTTGGTAGTTCTTTAGATGATGTGTTCAGTTGTCCATGTTCATAATATCTGCAATCTTTAGTAATATTCTACTGTTGGGATTTTTTGGCCTTCCTTTTTTTTGCATACGTATATTATTCTTGCTGCATTAGCAACATAATTAATAAAATGTCTTCATTTTTCTCCCATTTTATGTCTGTTATTCCAATTAAAAATACTCTGGTTTCACCTGGATTCTTGTCTTCAATATTATCTCATGTATGTTCTCCCAATATTTGTTTGCTTTTCTACAAGACCATCACATGTGGTAACATTTGCCTTTTTAATGTGTTTCTCCCTTTTTAAAAATGATAACCCAGGGAAGAAATTCTTCAGATGACACCTGCTAAAGCATTTTTTACCATTCTGTTTCCTCTATGTGCAGTAATGAGCTCAAGTATTGCAGAGTCAGACCACATGGAGATCAGGCTGGCAGAAGGTCCAAATCTCTGCAGCGGAAGGGTTGAAGTCTTCCTTTCTGGTCAGTGGTCATCTGTTTGTGACGACAGTTGGGGTATTGAGGATGCCATGGTTGTCTGCCGCCAGCTGGGCTGTGGATCTGCAGTTTCTGCCACACATGAAGCACAATTTGGAAATGGATGGGTCCCCATTGGTCTCGATGACGTCAGATGTGGAGGGACCGAATCTGCCCTCAGCGAGTGCCCAGCAAGTCCATGGGGAGAACATGACTGCAGCCACGAAGAAACCGCTGGGGTTATATGTTCAGGTGAGTTGAATGGCTTCACATGCTCCAGATTCCCTCTAGAAGATACATATGTTCCTCAGTTTCACTTAATCCCTTGAGTCCCTATATCAGGGGCAAGGTAGGATAAAAATAAATAAAACAAATAATTATTTTGACTTACTCTTGTGATGGAAGGGGACAAAGATAGCACTAGAAGAGTCTCATAAACTTTAGCCAAAAGGGGGAAACAGGAAGAGCTGCAGTTCTACCCAGGATCCTGTCTAAACTGTCTCTTTGTGGTCACAGGGGAAGACTTGGGGTCACCTTCTTCTCAATGCCTCCTTTTGAGGAGGGGCACCCCCTAAAGTAGTATCCTAAGAGGAGATGGTGGACACAGTGGGAAAGGAAGCAGATCCTTCTGCTTCAGAGAATGAAGTTACAAAAGAACAACAATAATATAATAACAAACTTTATTTATATCCTAACCTATCTTCATATAGGGACTCAGGGCAGATTCCAAACATACAATGCAAACATTCAATGCCGGAAAACAACAACAACACATCCATAATAACAAAAATTGACAGTCCAACATATAAAAAGGAATTATACGAGTACCTTAACAACTACAATGAAATAAAACATACAACCTTTTGTATCAGACATAAGACAATGAAGGAAGCATATATTGGGAAAAGGGGCTTATTTAGAAATCATTTATTAGATTAGCATTTATTACAAATCTGACCCTTTGTAGAAAAAGGAACTGTTGGAAGAGAGATGAAAAGAGATAAGACCTGGCTTCTCCTTTCCTTATTGAAACTTCAAACACTTAAATTAGATTCACAGTTAAGAAACCGAAAAGCTCATAAATAGAACAAATTGTGGTTTCGACAGCATGACGCTTAAGTGCAGGTGTGCAAAGAGGGACTTTCCATCTAAAAGGTCAGATGACAGGAGGATTGGAAAGAACAAGAGACAAGAGGATTTTTCCATCTTCTGTTTGCCTGCCTGTATAAAAGGTTTTATTTTGGTCAAGGAGGGGGCGGTCAGTCCTTGTAAGGTGTGGACACCCGCACGTGTCCAACACAACTGTCCAACTTCTTCATGTTCATGAATGAATAAACCTTGCTTTTTTATCTTCTCCAATGGGGCTACTTGATTTCTTTTGCACCTCCCTGGCCTCGGACGTAAGACCACAATTAGGGTCTCTAACAACAACAACTCCTTTAGCTGTGCTGGCACTCATCCCTGAATCCAGAGGGTACAAATATGGCCACCTGTGATGGAGTCCTTCTTGGCCAGGGTTCACTGGAAGCTTGCTGACAGGATTGTCAGTTACAGAAACAAGACACATACTACTAAAATAATCAATAAATAGGTCTTAAAGCAGACCTGCACAAGCGGCGGGCCCCAGCCAGAAAATCTACTTAGTTTGTGCAATGGCCAGGAATTCGGGGAGTTGGAGGCCAAAATGGTTGCAGGGCTGCAGGTTGTGCAGGTCTCCTTAGAATAATACATTGGTCTTAGACATCAAGGGGAGTAAACTGCAGGTATCACATTTTGTACTTATCCTGGACCAGTATAACTCATTTGAAAATATGGCAGTATTTGGTGGGAAATTGCAGAGTCGTGGAGGAAGAGGGAGACTGCAGTAGAGATTGATTGTTTCACTCAAGAGAGCCATGACATGGTCAGACAAACAGAAGAAAATTAAAGAAATGTAGACTCCATTTAAAAGATGGTTACAGGTCGTTAAACCAGAAAGAAGGCTCATGTAACGGAGAAAAAAGGACTTCATTGTCAACAGGGAAGAGGGAAGGGTGGGAGGGGGATGAAAAAGGACAAAATGCATGGTAATTGTGGTTGTGTATAGTTGTTTATAATAAAAATATTTTTAAAAAAAGAGAGCCATGGCTCAGAGTTTAGAAGATGTACTCAGGGCAGTTGGTCACTATGGACCTTGAACTCTTTCAGCAGCAGCCACAAAAACAACCACCAGGTCTTCATTTCTCTCTCTTTTTCCAAATAATGTTTCCTAAACATTTACAAGGAAAGAAGGGGATGGGAGACAAGGGAAATATTGGGGATAACAGATTAATTATTGGTTAGTTGCATCTCTACAAATATCTTGTAAAGATCACAATCTTCCTATCAGTGTGAATGTTCTCATATCTCCCACATCTCTGCATTGCTTAGGAACTGTATCAGTGAGCTCACTTGCTTCCTCTCACAGTCCGGATGATAAGTGATCACTTCTTTCTCAATCTTTTCTGGAGAAATACTGGTACATCCAAACCCAGGAAGGGCATTGCAGTGGTATTAAAAGGGAGGAAGTGGTCTCTGGGCTGGGTGACATTCCCAAACCTCCTTCAAAACAGCCCCACGTAGAGCATGTTTCGGAACTCCAAATGTCATTGCAATTGTGGAAACAAGAAGGGTTGTTCGGTAGCAGTTTTTGATGTTCTTATTTGGCAGTTCTGCAAATGTGTTAGTACAAACAAGAATAAAATGTCCGAAAAAAAGGCAGAGATGACGTTTTCTTGGCTATCAGGAAGATACCAAGGGGTATCATTTTATTAAAGTAAACAGTAAAATAGTAATTTCAAGAAGTGCAGATGTTGAAAAGAATGCAGGTTGGAAACATGTTTATCAAAATAGTGAAGTGTTTTTTATTTATTTAAAGGAACATGCACCAGTAGCAAGCAAGCAAGCAAACATTGTCCTTTTATTAGAAAAGCACTCCTAGTATCCTAGAGTTGGAAGAGACCTCGTGGGCCATCCAGTCCAACCCCATTCTGCCAAGAAGCAGGACAATCACTTTCAAAGTGCCCATGACTGATGGCCATCCAGCCTCTGTTTAAAAGCCTCCAAAGAAAGAGCCTTCACCATACTCTGGGGCAGGGAGTTCCACTCCTGAACAGCTCTCACAGTTAGTAAGTTCTTCCTAATGTTCAGGTGGAATCTCCTTTCCTGTAATTTGAAGCTATTGTTTTGCATCCTAGTCCCCAGAATAGCAGAAAACAAGCCTGTTCCCTCCTCTCCATGACTTCCCCTCACATATTTATACATGACCCTCATCGTGTCTTTTCTCAGCCTTCTCTTCCGCCAGCTGAACATGCCCAGCTCTTGAAGGTGCTCCTCATAGGCCTTGTTCTCCAGACCCTGGATCATTTTAGTCACTCTTCTCTGGGCACATTCCAGCTTCTCAGCATCTCTCTTCAACTGCAGTTCCCAGAATTGGCTGCAGTATTCCAGATGTGGTTCAACCAAGGCAGATTAGAGGGGTAGCATGACTTCCCTGGATCTAGACACTATTTTAAATATTGTATTGTTCGTTCTTTCTTTCCTTTTTTTTTGGTTTTTGCACTGTGTGGATTAGCTCACACCAACACTCTCCATCCATCTGTCACAGGCCTGGCTCATGTGTAATATACTATTATATATCAAATATAATATTATAAACATTTCTTGGGGCTCCAGGAGAAATGCTTGCTTCAAAAAGGACTCTGCGGCTGAAAAGGTTTGAGAACCCTCTGGATAGAGAAATGAGGAAGAAAGAGGATTCTGTATCGGCACGAGAAAAGTTTGTACAAGGCTTTCATTGCCGGAATCACCGGGTTGTTTTGGTTTTTGGGGCTGTATGGCCATGTTCTCGAAGCATTCTCTCTTCAACCAGAGAAGTCAGCCATAGCTGATGAGGAAACACAACAAACAAACAATCTACAGACTCACTAAGAAACTCCAACAAAATGCTACGTTCAGCAAAGAACAAGAAGGATCCTCTCACCTCTGCAGGAGTCTACCGTATACCATACAGCTGTGGAGAAATTTACATAGAGACCATCAAACACAGCAGTATTGCCCAAATGTGAATCAAGGAACATGAAAGGCACTACAGACTACTTCAACCAGAAAAGTCAGCCATAGCAGAGCACCAGATGAACCAACCTGGACATAGTATATTATTTGAGAACATAGAAATGCTGGGCCACTCTCACAACCACCATGTCAGACTACACAGAGAAGCCATTGAAATCCATAAGCATGTGGACAATTTCAACAGAAAGGAGGAAACCATGAAAATGAACGAAATCTGGCTACCAGTATTAAAAAAAACTCTAATAGCATAACAGCAAAATAACACTCTAACACAGGGAAACTCCAGAGAGGAAACAATCAGGGACAGCTAATTACCTCTCAACAAAATTCCCCCAGGCAGTAAGAAGCCACACCAAAACACTGCCCGGCCATCAAATGCTAATCAAGGTGGCCAATTGAAACATTCACACCTCCCTCCAACAGACAAGAGCTCTTTGTCCCACCCTGGACATTCCATGACATTGGAACCATGGCAAATATTTAGAGAAAAAAACATGGGTTGGGGTAGAGAAGTCTTTGCCTGAGTCGGCCAGATAGTTCACCATTGCTTTTGCTCTTTTCCATGGTTCCTCGGGTTTTGAAATAGTACTGTTTCCATATGCCTGCAATTCACCTCTGGATTAATGGCAACCCCATGAATTTATAGGTTTTTATTATGCAAGAAATAGAGAAGGCAAAAAGCTGCCTACTTTGTCTGTTTATCCTTTCTCTCATATGCTTTCCATAGGGCAGCTCTTGGGCTCTGATCCCATGCACCACACAGAGATCCGACTGGCAGACGGCCTAAATAATTGCAGCGGAAGAGTAGAATTGTTCCATCATGGTGAATGGGGCACGATTTGCGGAGATGGATGGGGCATTGAGGAAGCCACCGTGGTATGCCAAGAGATGGGATGTGGAACTGCCAGGATGGATCAAAGCAGAACATGGAATGGAAGTGGAACCAGCCCCATTTGGTTGGATGACGTCCATTGCAAAGGGACAGAATCTGCTCTGCAGGAGTGCTCGGCAAGTCCTTTGGGGAGATATGACTGTGATGGTGGGAAAATGGCTTCTGTTGTCTGTTCAGGTAAGTTCATCAATCATGATTAGCTTGAATGCATTTTTTTTAAATGATGGAGGTTTCCAACTAGCCCCTTCCAGATGTTGTTGAACTGCAGATGTGTTCCAAAGAGAAGGGATAAGGGAAAGATAACAGAAAGAAGTATGATATTATAATTTGAGTCTTGGACTTGGACTCTGGAAGACTTGGGCCCCAGCCATGGTGGGAAATTTAATAAACTGTCATTGGATTATTTTGAAGATTTGTTCATCCCCCCAGGAGAGAAGGGTGAGCAGAAAGGAATGTGTTGGGGCAAGGGATAATGGAGTGAAGTGGCTTTTGATGCTTCGGCTCCAGTTAATACACTGGGTATCAGCCAGGTAAACAGATATGAGGAAACATTCACTTCATTGTCAGCTTGATAGGGGGGGGGGTCGGCGCTCCTGATACTCCTGGATCTTACGGCTGCATTTGACACTGTCGACCATGACCTGCTGATCCATCGACTCACCATGGCAGGAGTTCGTGTCCGAGCCCTCAGTTGGTTTGACACATTTCTTCGAGGCCGGTCTCAATGTGTCAAGTACCTAGCTTGAACCTCTGACAGATCTGCCCTCTCATGTGGGGTGCCTCAGGGAGCAATTCTCTCTCCCCTCCTCTTTGACGTCTACGTGAGATCTCTTGCCAGCCTCGTGCGGAGCTTTGGTCTGGAGTGCCACCAATATGCGGATGATACCCAGTTGCTTTTACGGCTGGAGCCTGGAATCACCTCAATACCGGACAATTTCACCTTATGTCTTGAGGCTGTATCGAGATGGCTGCTTGCCAGTAGGTTGAAGGTGAATCCTACTAAGACTGAGATTTTGTGGCCTGGCCGCCTGCCTGGAGTGCCCAACTTCGATGGTGCCCCCTTTCATCCATCTTCCACTGTTAAGAGCTTGGGTGTCGTCCTGGATTCACAGTTGACTATGGAGGCCCAGATTGCTAATGTTAGTAAGCAGGCCTTTTTCCATCTCAGGCAGGGGAGACAGCTGGCACCTTACCTTTCAGAGGAAGCCTTGGCTACTGTTCTGGCACAGCAGTGCCAACAGGGCTCTGTTTTTCATTTGTTGCACTGCAAGTTTAATTCCCCTTGCATTTATCTTGTAGGTGACTTTCTTAGTTTGCATTTACAGGCCCAGAGGGCTGCCAATCAATCTAGAGTAGCAGACCCGCCCCTATTCCTAGGATTTGGGAGGGAAAGAGGATGTTTTTCCTCAGTCTTAACAGCTACTCTACAGGAGAGAACATGATTTAAGGCTGCCTGTTCTTTCATACTTGGAAAAGGCTTTAAATCTTACAGTTTTGCTGGGGTAACAGATCCAGCTTTGCTGGGGTAACAGATCCCGCTTTGTAAAAGAACAGCTTCACAATCCTTTGTGAAGGGATCACCTGCAGTCCCAACAACCTGGCTAATCGAAGGAAACCTTGCATGGTATGGGACATCTGGCTATCCATAACACAGCTTAGAGTCGGAAGAAGGGTCCTCAGGCCAGCAAGGTAAATAAAGATTGCCCAAGGGAAGGGTCATAGGTTTTTCCCCGAAAGAGAAGACCAGCTTTGCCCAGTTTGCCGGCCCTGCTGCTGCAGACTGAGAAAGTCACCAGTTTGTTAAGAAGACTTCCAGTTTGTTAAGCCCAAATAAAGAACTTTGTTAAACTTATTTTAAGCCTCAAAGGACCTTTATCATTGGGGGAAACTAAGGGGCCCTTCCAGCTGAGGCACCCCAGCGTCCCGTTGGGCATACAGAAGTCGGGTCCAAGAAAAAGCCATTCTACAGGCCCAGCGTGCGACAGTACAGCTACAATCATCCATGCGACGGTCAAATCTAGACTGGATTATTGTAATGCCTTGTATGTTGGCCTTCCCCTGCCGACTACTCGGAGGATCCGCATTATTCAGAATGTGGCTGCCAGGCTACTTGCAAAAACACCTTTGAGATGCCACATAACTCCAACGCTGTTACACTGGGAATTCCAGGCCCTGTTTAAGTTGTTGATTCTGACCTTTAAGGTGCTCTATGGTCAGGGGCCAGCATATCTCAGAGACTGCCTCTCCCCTCTTCGCCGCCAGTGGTCGCCACGACTCCTCCAACTAAACTTACTGTATGTTCCAGGCGCCAGGGAAGTACGTCTCGAGAGCACAAGACGTAGGGGCCTGCTCCATCTCTGCCCCTGTCTTGTGGAACTCTTTGCCTCCCCACGAGGGCCATGCGTGACTTGCGACCCTTTGCTCAGGCACTCAAGACCTGACTTTTTAGCAGAGCGTTTAGTGTTTAATGCAGTCTATTCGGTATTGTGTAATGGTTTTTTTTGCAATTGTTTTATGTAAGTCGCCTGGAGCATTTTAATTGATGGTGATTAACAAGTGAGAAACTGATGATGATGATGATTCCCATAAATAAATCAGGACATATCAGGAAAACACCCAGAGACTTTTTGTAAGCCTCTCGTGTATGTCCCATGTGCCGTCCCAGACAGGCATGTAGCCGGGGGCTAAGGGGCTTTAGCCCCGAAATTCTCAGGGTGATCCGCGAAAAGGCCTTACTGGTACATTATTTAAACTGTTATGTTTATTCATATCATGATCTGATCACCATGCTCATTATATCCCACATTAATGGGGTTATTGGGATAACAATACAAAAGGTTTGCTAGGGTAGACCCTCTTCCACCCAGTCTCAGCCCCCCTCCGAACCAAACTCAGCCCCCTCGAATCAAAATCCTGGCTACGGCCCTGGTCCCAGAGGTGTCACCATCTCCAGAGGAGTTAATGGAAATAAGTCTGAAATGATGTCCATGTGGGCTCCCTATTTAATCCCTATGGGGTCATGGAATGTATGGTTCATCATTTTGGGGTCTGTTTTTCACCAACAAGATGACCATCTTTCTAAAGTACTTTAGTGTTGTTGGACTAAATCAAGGCTGTCCAACTTCTACGGGCCCAAGGGCCGGAATTCCGGTCACTGATCACCTGGAGGGCCAAAGGGTCTGCCTCCGCCCCGGCCCCGCCCCTCCCCGCCCTGGCTCCGCGCCTCCCTGCCCCCGCCTCCAGCCCCGCCTCTTCCTCCTCGCCAGCGCAAGGAGGAGGAGGAAGGAAAGCCCCACCCCCAGAGCCGATGCCTCGGCTCCTCCCTCTCTCCTAAAGCTGTGACATGCCGGCTTCCTCAGAAGTGGCCAAAATCGCCCTTCTGAGGCGGGCGGCATGTCATGGCTTTAGGAGGGAAGGACGAGCCGCGGGGAGAGGCTCCCCCACGGCTCGTCCCAGGACGCAACGCCCCTTTGCGCTGCCTACTGCTCCTTCTCGGCAGTTCCCCCTCCCTTCCTTCCTTCACTTCACTGAAGTGAAGGAAGGAAGGGAGGGGGAACCGCCGAGAAGGAGCAATAGGTGGCGCGAAGGGCGGCGCGTCAGAGGCCTGGCTGTGATGAGCCGCCCTTTGCACTGCCCCCCCCCCCCCATTTGTGCCGATTTCTTGGAGGGTAGGCGGGCCGCCTCCAGGGGGCTGGCGGACCGTGTGCGGACCGTGGGACGCCTGTTGGACAGGCCCGAACTAAATGGTCCTTGGAATCCCTTTCAGCTTCTATCCACCAGCTACAGTAGCAATAGGGAACCTGCCTGCTGCTTGGCAGTCCCTCTTCCTCCTCCTGTGCCATGTGACTGAGAAAGGAGAGAGGGGAAAGGCTGCCCTCTCTCTTCCCCACAGATCCTCTGTGATCAGTCACCCTGTTGCTCTTGCAGCCGACATTGACAGGGACGCCTCCTGTTTCCACAGTAACAGAAACCCCTTGGAGGTTTGGCATGCTAATATCTCTGTTAACCCTTTAGGGTTTGCTAAGTTTTTACCCCTTCAACATACAACATACATACATACATACATACATACATACATACATACACGTTGTCACAGAAATTGAGTAATACCAAATCCAACACGGACTGGTCAGGGGTGAAAGACTATTTGCAAAGTAAAATATACAAATATACAATAGACCTAAACGACCTTTAAATGCATAACGGACAGAGATAAGAGTAAAATAACAGTTTTCGGATAATCTGTATTTTCCTTTTGATATACAACTCGTTTGTAACCTTCAAAGTATGATAATCCTTATGTCACTGCGGGAAGTCGCTGTAAATAACCCACCCCCACACAGTCCCAACCCCATTCACTACCACCACCCCTCCCCCCCCCCTTAATCTGGTCTTGAACCAGAAAGAAAACCAATAAAAATCTATGGAAAAAAACATACATATATATATATATATATATATATATATATATATATATATATAAACCTATTTAAAACCTGTAATAAATAAATATGACTTCACCACAATCAGTCACCCTATTGCTCTTGCAGCCGACATTGACAGGGACAGAGTGGCAGCCATCCCATGTCCCCAGGTCACATGAACCAGGAAAGCATGCAATGGGTGTTGGGAAATCCATAGCCAATTCTGCATGAGAACCACTGCCAGATCTCTGGGAAAGCCACAATCCTGATGTAGTGTTTGGGTCTTCTGTCTTCAGGGCCTGGAAAATAGTTTTTAAAAGATGGACATTGCAAGCTATGGGCCCTGAAGGTAGAGACAAGCCATCCCACGTACAGGGAGACCTGGAATATCTTTAATGAGTGCTAGACTCAAAATAGTGAACCAAAACCAAGATTTATTGAACAACAACCAGTAAAAATGCTGGTGGCCCAAAAACGCTTAGTTGGTTGCAAAAGGAAGCGATCACTTGCCTCTTTGTTTGCAGAGTGATGGTGCCTTTCTTTGATCCCAGATTCCTGTTCTCCTGTGGCTTGTAGGCCCACGAAGTCCTTTAAAAGCCCCAAAATCCACAGTCTATGTTGAGGACAGATCCTCTTTTGTAGTGCAGGCTTCGGTTGAGAGCGAAGGGTAGGCTTAGTAGCAGTGAACTAAGATGCTTTGTCCCAGCATGGCTTAGATTTCACCTTGCTATGTCCGTGTGCTCTACTGGAATGGAGGCAGAAAGGAAGTCCAGCCTCCCAGGTAAACTCAGGAAGGGTTCAAGGTGGTGATGCCAGGTTTGGAACCAAACACAACTCCTCCCATCACAGTCCACATGGCAGAACAATGGAACAAAGGCCATGCAGGTAAAGGCCAAACCAGCTACACAATACAGATATAATACAAGCCCCGTGGGGGCGCAATATTGCGTATTCCTGAGTGATTTACCCAGGGTACAACCATATAAGCAGCTTTTCTCAAATTCAGTTGGATCAGCCTGCATGGATAGTATAGCTGCCTGTGGGATGATCCTCACACCGATCTAAATGGTCAGTATAGACAAGCCACAGAAACTAATGAGAATCACAGAATCATAGCTTAACTACAAGGAAAAAGAGATCGAAAGGGTCCGCAAGAGGAAAGGCCTTGCTATGAAGGAACAAACAATCAAAACACTCCTGGCAGATGGCCGTCCAAGGAATGAATATAATATTAAAGACATCCAAAGTTCCAATATTGAAACTGTTAGAAAACAGTGGGATAGGTGCATGATTTATAGTTTTCTCCTCCACAATCACGCCCTCTCTAAATACTCTGATTGTCACAGAGGCAAATTTTAAGAAGTATTACCTAAACATAGCAGATTCTTTTCTCAGTTGTCAGAAGAGATTTTAATGCACAGCCTGACCTTGGACCACCCACAGTTTTAAAAAGCTCTTTGACTAAGTTTAGAACATAAGAACATAAGAACATAAGAAGAGCCATGCTGAATCGGGCCTCAGCCCATCTAGTCCAGCATTCTGTGTCACACAGTGGCCCACTAGTTGTACACGGGGATCTCTAGCAGAAAGGAGGGCAAAACCCTCACCTGCTCCCGACCCCCCCACAATCAGTACCCGGGGAAAATCCTGCCTGCCTCCATCAACACAGAGGTGGCACTTGGATGTCCATTTCAGTAGCTACTGATTCCCTTGGTAACCATGAATCTGTCTAATCCTGCCTTGAAGCTGTCAGGCTGACAGCTGTCACAACCTCCTCTGGAAGTGAGTTCCATAACCCAATGACCCTCTGGGTGAAGAAATATTTCCCTTTATTAGTCCTAACTTTCCTACCTTGGAGCTTCAGGGAGTGCCCCCTAGTCCTAGTGTTGTGTGACAGAGAAAATATTTTTTCTTTATTCACCTTTTCTATCCCATGCATGATTTTATACACTTCGATCAAGTCACCTCTTAGACGCCGTCTTTCAAGGCTGAAAAGACCAAGGCGTTGCAACCTGATTTCGTAAGGGAGCTGCTCCATCCCTTGGATCATTCTTGTTGCCCTTTTCTGTACCTTTTCCAGTTCCGTTATATCCTTCTTGAGGTGCGGTGACCAGAATTGTACACGATTAAGTTTTCATACTTAATCTTGACACATTGCTTTATGTCACATACTGATATATACATACCGTACATTAGGATTCCCTGATGCCCTGTCAGTCAATGACATATGGAAAGATATACTCACGATGGATATCAGCAACAAATGCACAATGAGAAGCAAGAGAATACATGCTTTCTGCCTCTTTCATACCCACTGCTTCATGCAATCAGATAGAGACAAAAATGAATGATGCCATCCTCATCATGCCTGTCACATGGTCATGACTTAGCTTCTTTAGCATGTCCCCTCAGTTACACATCACCATCCACTTAACCCTTCAGTGGGTGTGTGACCACATGTCTATTAGACCTGTATTTGCACACCAGGTTTTACATAATGGCGTTACAGTCAACGCATTCCTATCTAAGTGCATAATCCATCTAAAAGAAGCAGAAGCATTATGAGCTTGTGCAGTGACTGTATAGGCAGTTGCTTTCATATTTATAAAGGCCTGATGCATTTAAGTCAGACTGTTCTGAACGAGCTGTCGGACTTGAAAACACAACTGAAGACCTATCTCTTCCAACAGAACCCAGTCAATTTTACCTATGACTTTTAAATCACATTCTATGTTTACTGCATTTTAACTTTTGTGTCAAGTGTTTTAATATGGGTATGTTTAAATATATGCTTTTATGATTGCATTTAAACTTTGTTTTAATTTATGATTTTATAGAAGTATTTAACTGTGTTGTGCCCTGCCTCGAGCTGAAAGCAGAGGCGAATAATAAATATTAATATTATTTTATCTCTCCCTAATCAGAGGTCAGGTTGGTCGATGGTCCGACTCCATGCTCTGGTCGAGTGGAGGTGTTCCATAACAAGGCCTGGGGAACCGTGTGTGGCAATGGCTGGGATTTAGAGGATGCCCGTGTGGTGTGCCAGGAAGTAGGCTGTGGAGAAGCTCTAGCGGCAGCCACTGGAGCGAGATTTGGTCAAGGGTCTGGTCCCATTTGGATGGATCAAGTGAACTGCACAGGGGAAGAGAAGGTTTTGAAGGAATGTCCTCAAGAGAAGAGCTTCAATCTCACCTGTGACCACAGGAATGACGCCGGTGTGGAATGTGCAGGTAATAGCCATGAAACCGTGGCCATAATAAAGTCAGGCAAAGACACACATTCTTCCCTTCTCCCTCTCAAATGTTCCTTCAAAAAGACTTTTCTAAAAATGCACTCCTCTGTCTGAATCTTTAACAATATTTGAAGGGCCCTTGGATTTGATCTCAGGATAAAGGCTGGGTGTCAATTCAATCAATGAATGATTTAATGATAAAGCGGAATGTTTGAATGTATGTTTGTGGGTTTGTATGTATGTATGTATGTATGTGGCAGCATTCTGATTGGCTCCCCAGCCTCTACATTCCCACAACCTGATTGGTTGGCACTCAGGGACTACTTGCATTAGTTTTACTTCCATTAGTGAGCATTTGTTTGTATGTGTATGGTTTTGAAGATTATAAATTGGCCTGAGTTTTTGGAAAAAGAGGGAAAGAAAATTGGTTAATATTAAGAGCGATTTGGGAAAAAGTTTAAAAAAAGAAGGTGCGCAGCCCACTGAAGAATTAAAGGTAGATAAATTACTAAATGTGTCACGAACACCGACTTAGAACTGCCCCTTAAACACACACATGGAGACGAAGTAAAGGCTAACTATGTTTATTGAATAAAAACAAATCAAAAAGTATCTCTCTTGAGAAAGTTCATTGAATTAAGCAATCAGCACGAAGCTGTAGTCCATAAATGAAAGCAAAGTTCCAAAAGATAAATCCACTTGGGAAAACGTGGCAAAAATCTTAGCAGGGTTTCCTGGATACAATCAGGAACAAGGCGAAGCATCCGCAGCAATGCGAGTCAGCAACAAAGCAAAGACTTGGACAAGGCGAGCCAAACCAGGCTCCAGGATTCACTCCGCTTCACGCCCTTCAGATCAGACGTGGCCGGAGAACTAGCGATCGTTTCCCACGGGGCCGTTCTTAATCCCTCGGCCGGGACCCCCGACGATCTAGGGCCCGACGCCTCCAATCTCTACTCTCCGAACGATGCCGGTCTAGGGACAGATGCCAGCTCCTCCTGCCCTCCTCTATGTCCCTACGCCTGTTATGAGAACGGCCCCGCTCATCCAGTCCATTATCGCTATCTTCCTGAGAAGCAGCCTCCCCCGAAGCTTCCCAGCCGCTAGCCTCCATCTGCTGCCCGGCTAACTCCTGGGAACCTCGGCCATTTGGAAACTCATAACTATCAACACTATCTGCTTCGCTGCCTCCCATCTCCACCTGGTACGCTCCTTCCCGGGAGAATCCTCCCACTCGAGATCCCAGGCTAAACTCTCCACAGGGGAAATGGGCAAAGGCACGGCTGACCAATCTTGGTCTGGGCCTTCCAACTCCTCTTCCGAATCTCTCGCAGCCGGTGCAGGTCCCAATGCCAACGGGACCCCCGGCGCTTCCCCTCCCCCCAATGGCACAAACGAGCCCATGGGTGCTACACTATCCCCCGCCTCAGGGCCCCCCCTGGGCCGCCCCCGGGGCTTGGGCTTGTCAGGATACTTGCGGTGGAAACGAGCCACCAAGTCCGGCGCGTGCACATCTCGAGCCTTGACCCAGGCACGCTCTTCCGGGCCAAAACCTTTCCAGTCAATCAGGTACTCCAACTTCCTGTAACGGAGGCGGGCATCCAAGATGTCCTGCACCTCGACCTCCTCCCCGCCCTCCCGCATCACAGGGGGAGGCGGGGGCTGAGTGACGTCAGGCCGCACCCCCTTCGCCGGGCGGAGCAAGAAGCGATGAAACACCAGGTGGAGTTTCATGTCTGCTGGAAGTTGTAGTTTGAAGGAAACAGGGCCCACCTTCTCCAACACCGTGTAAGGGCCCAGAAATCTCGCATCCAATTTGCGGCTAGGCCGTTGGGTGGGCAAGTTCTTGGTAGACAGCCAAACTCTATCCCCCACCAGGATAGTAGGGCCCTCCTGGCGCCGCCGATCAGCCATCCGCTTGTAGTCGACCTTGGCGTGGTCCAATTGAGTACGTAGCAAGTCTTGGAGTGCAGAGAGCTCCCGCAGCCAATCCTCCGCCACCGGCACCTCCCCCGACGGAGTCACCGGAGGGTAGAACCGGGGATGGTATCCATAGTTGGCAAAGAAAGGAGTCTCTTTGATGGATTCCTGCGTCGCATTGTTGTAGGCAAACTCGGCCAAAGACAACAAGGACGCCCAGTTGCTCTGCTGGTAGTTAACATAGCACCGCAGATACTGCTCCAAGGTGGCATTAACCCTTTCGGTCTGGCCGTCGGTCTGAGGGTGGTGAGCCGTAGACATCCGCGCATCAATCCCCAGCTGCTTCTGGACAGCCTTCCAGAACTGGGAAGTGAACTGGGAACCTCGGTCCGTCACCAAACTTTGCGGCAGGCCATGCAACTGAAACACATGTTGCACAAACATATCAGCAGTCTCCTTGGCCGTGGGCACTCCCACACAGGGAATGAAGTGTCCCATTTTGGTGAGGCAGTCCACCACCACCAAAATCGTGGTGAACCCCTTGGACTTGGGCAAATCCGTGATGAAATCGGCCGAAATCATCTTCCACGGGGCAGAAGGAGTCGGGAGGGGCTGGAGCAAGCCGGCCGGCTTGCCCCCCGGGTTCTTAGCCCGCTGGCAGACAGGGCAGGATCCCACATAGTCCTCCACATCCCTGCGCACTTTGAGCCACCAAAAGTCCCGTAGGACCAGCTGCAGCGTCTTAAAAAGCCCAAAATGTCCCGCTGCCTTGGTGTCGTGGCAAAGCTTCAGAATGTCCTCCCGCTCAGAGCCCGGGGACACATAAACAGCCTCAAGGTGATAGAGCACCCCGTTCTTCACCTGAAACGGAGCTTGGACCCCCTTGGTCAGCTGCTCTTGCACCCAGGGGTCGTCCCGTTGACGGGCCTGGACCCGCTCGCTCAACGGGCGCTTGTCCACCGGGCCGGGCGGGGCCGCCGGAGCCGGCACAGGGGCCGTGCGAGCGGCTGCAAAGTTCTCCGCCTTGAGCAGAGGCTGCTCGGGCAGGCCCTCTCCCCCGGACATACTCCGGCTTCCGGGACAGAGCATCAGCTTGCTTGGTCTGCTTGGGGGTCACATAGTGAATGCGGAAATTGAATCGCTCAAAGAACAGGGACCATCTCTGTTGCCTCTGGTTCAACTTGCGCTGAGACTTCAAGTGCTCCAAATTCCGGTGGTCGGTGTGAACTTCCACCGGGAATTTGGCCCCTTCAAACGCCACTTTGATGGCCAGGAGCTCCTTCTCCCAAATGGTATAGTTCTTTTCCGGCGCAGTGAGCTGCCGGGAATAGTAGGCACAGGGCAACAAGTCCGTCCCCTGCGGCTGCAACAGGATCGCTCCCACGGCGACATCCGAAGCGTCCGCCTGCACAATGAAGGGGGTGCGAGGATTGGGATGCTGCAAAAGCGGCTGAGTGGTGAACAGCTGCTTCAGCCTCCGGAACCCCGCGTCGGCCTCCGGCGTCCAGCGGAACGGCACCTTTCCCCTCAGGCACTGGGTGATAGGATCAGCCCACTTGGCAAAGTCCGGGATGAACTTTCTGTAGTAGTTGGCAAAGCCCAAGAAACGTTGAATGTCTTTCTTGCTGGCCGGAGCCGCCCAATCCACCACAGCTTGGATCTTGGTGTCATCCATGGCAATGCCCGTAGAGGAAATACGGTAGCCCAGAAAGTCCACCTCCCGCAGATCAAAAGCACACTTCTCCAGCTTAGCGTAGAGCCCGTGAGCCCTCAGTCTCTGGAGCACTTCCCGGACATGGCGGTCATGGGTGGCCTGATCCGGAGAAAAAATCAGCAGGTCGTCAAGATAGACTAAGATTCAAAAAGGTGCCAAACACAAAACTTACATCATAAAGTTATTCATTTTATACATCTATAGTATATTACATCATACACATAAGATATCAAATCACATCACTGGTGTGTCTTAGACATGTCCTTCCAGCCCTACCGGTTGTTGATCAGTCTGTAAGCATTCAAGTCCACAGCTAACCCTCCTGGGTGCTGGGACATTTGTAATCCACAGGTAATGGGGGGTGATGAATCCAAGGGCAGTAGTAGAAGACAGGAAATCCAGGGAAGGTGTCCAAGGGTTCAGAGAAGTCGGTATGAGGAAAAAAGTTCTATTTTCCTCTGTGCTAGTGCCATAAGGTTGCAGACGCCGACGGTAAACAGATGCTTAAATCCAGTTGGCCATTACAAAGGGTCCGTTTCTCCTTTAAGGTTTTTTCAAGGCGAGGCATTAATGATATTAATAACCCACTTCTGAAATTAATAATATTCATAATAGGATTATAATCAGAGGGATGTAAGAGAGCACATTTATAGCCATAGTCAATATCAATGTAATATACATACCCTTCTCAGTAGTGACATGGCGCAACCCTATCCTTCTTGGTGGGGTGACCATAAAGGTGAGTAGCAGCTTAGGAGTAATGACTTTAACCATCAGAGGTTCATTCACATGTTTAGGAGCTTAGCTCCAATTAGCTTACAAAGTTAATTGAGTACTTCAGAGAGAGAGAAAGGGTCATTAAGTCCTTGGGGCCATTCGCTTTTAAGTTTGATTGTCCACTTGATTTCAGCTTGTCTCAGCCTGAGTGCATTGTTAGTATGTAAATGCGGAGTCAATCGTTCCAAGACCCTGAGTCTTAAAGAGGCCGGGCTGTGTTTATACTGAGTGCAATGCCTGTAAAAGGCAGAGTCCTGAGATTGATTTATTATTCTTGAGCGATGCTCAATAAATCTTTGACGTAATCGTCTAGTTGTCTGGCCCACATAAATCAAAGAATGGTCACATGTGATGGCATAGACGACAAAATCCGAATTGCAGTTTGCGTAGTCCAGTACCTTGAAGTATCGTTTCTGGGCAGGGCTATAGATCTGTTTACTGGAATCTATATTTTGGCAGACCGTGTAATTGGTGCAAGGTCTGGAGCCCGGGCTGAGGTTGCTGCGTGCAGTGTGTCTCATTGGTTTATTGTGCATCAAAATATTACGCAAGTTAGTGGTTCTCTTATACGCCACAGTGGGAAACTGTTCAAGGTCTTTTATGTGATTGATAAGAGGCCAGAATTGGTTGGCAGCTTTGATCAGCGCGTTGCTGTGAGGGGTCAAGGTGAGAGGCCACACCATTCGGGTGTGTCTGCTTCTGGACTTGGGTTGTAAGAGAGTATCGCGTTGAATCTCAGTAGCCTTTCGGTGGGCTTTCTTCAATATGTCCCTGGGGTATCCTCGTGTCATCAAGTCTTGTTGGAATTGGTTAGCTTCTTTATGGAAATCTGTTATGTCAGTACAGTTCCTCCTCATTCTTAAAAGCTGTGAGTATGGAAGATTCGTTTTTAATGAGAAGGAGTGGAAGCTCTTATAATGTAGGGTGTTGATACATTTCGAAGGTTTGGAATAATTTTTGAATTTTATTGTATTGTTCGATTTGTATATTGTCACATCCAAATAATTGATTTCCACAGTACTGGCTGAGTGAGTGAATTGAATGCAAGGATGCCAGGTATCCATCCAGGAGTAAAAGGCAGGGAGGTCAATTTCTTTGGATAATATCCACACCAGGTCATCTATGTATCTAAAATACTTTTTGATATGGATAGAAAATGGATTGGAGTCCTGATATAGATTGTGTTGTTCTAAGTGATTCATGAACAGATTCGCCAGACAGGGGGCGCAATTGGACCCCATACTGACCCCATGGATTTGGAGGTAAAATTGATCCATGAAGGTAAAGTAATTGCAATCACTAATAAAATCATACAAGAGCAACAAAATCCTCAAGATACAACTTCCGCGACAGGAAGCAGAATACAAATGATAATACAAATCCCAATCTGAACTCTGGAGCCAAGCCCAAAACCAATACCACCAAAAATGCAAATTTTCGGGGCCCGCAACAAAAAACCAAATCGATAGTGGTGAATCTATCTTCCTATGCCCTTTCGGCTAAGGAACAATGCCTGCTGGAACGCGGCCTTTCTTTTGTTTATACCCCCTTTTGTGATGACTTGGAAATACGTAAAGACGTATCCACCTTATTTAGACTGATTAGACTGAAAGACCATTTTAAGGACAATACTTCCCTGGTGTCCTCAGACTCATCTACCAATCCTCCCGGGTTCCAACCACCCAAACGCAGTACTTTTACTCCTCCAAACCCAGCATTATGCGTTAGAGCGTTTGAGGAGGCAGTGCTGAAGGAGGTAAACAAATTGAACCACAAAACAGATTCCAGACATACTAACCTGTCCACGGAGGACCTTAAACTTTTAAGAAACCTGGGCAACAATCCCAAAATAACGATTAGGGATGCAGATAAAGGAGGCTGCATTGCGATTTTGAACACAGAAGATTACATCAATGAATGTCTTGGCCAGCTTAATGATATTAAATTTTACAAGAAGCTCAACTCTGACCCAACCTCAATCTTCTCTAGAAATATAGCATTAGCTATAGAAGAATCAGCAGCATGTGGCCACATAAATGACAACATCGCTCAATTCCTGATGGTCAAACATCCTAATACGCCATATTTCCATACCCTTCCAAAAATTCATAAGGGAATACTGCCCCCCCCCCCCTGGCAGGCCTATCGTAGCAGGCCAGGGAGGAATTTTACAACCCCTAGCTCAACTCCTGGACTACTATCTACAGCCAGCAGTCAAAAGAACAAGGGCGTATGTAAGAGATACGATGGACATTATCAACAAACTGGAAGGCTTCCAATTAGAGGATGGGGACTGGCTCGTTACTTCGGACGTCAGATCGCTTTATACCAACATCCCACTCGACCAGCTGAGACATGTTATTCAAATCATCCTGGATGATGAACCTATGCCAGATCAACCTCCCACCGGATTTTTGTTGCTCTTGTATGATTTTATTAGTGATTGCAATTACTTTACCTTCACGGATCAATTTTACCTCCAAATCCATGGGGTCAGTATGGGGTCCAATTGCGCCCCCTGTCTGGCGAATCTGTTCATGAATCACTTAGAACAACACAATCTATATCAGGACTCCAATCCATTTTCTATCCATATCAAAAAGTATTTTAGATACATAGATGACCTGGTGTGGATATTATCCAAAGAAATTGACCTCCCTGCCTTTTACTCCTGGATGGATACCTGGCATCCTTGCATTCAATTCACTCACTCAGCCAGTACTGTGGAAATCAATTATTTGGATGTGACAATATACAAATCGAACAATACAATAAAATTCAAAAATTATTCCAAACCTTGAAATGTATCAACACCCTACATTATAAGAGCTTCCACTCCTTCTCATTAAAAACAGATCTTCCATACTCACAGCTTTTAAGAATGAGGAGGAACTGTACTGACATAACAGATTTCCATAAAGAAGCTAACCAATTCCAACAAGACTTGATGACACGAGGATACCCCAGGGACATATTGAAGAAAGCCCACCGAAAGGCTACTGAGATTCAACGCGATACTCTTACAACCCAAGTCCAGAAGCAGACACACCCGAATGGTGTGGCCTCTCACCTTGACCCCTCACAGCAACGCGCTGATCAAAGCTGCCAACCAATTCTGGCCTCTTATCAATCACATAAAAGACCTTGAACAGTTTCCCACTGTGGCGTATAAGAGAACCACTAACTTGCGTAATATTTTGATGCACAATAAACCAATGAGACACACTGCACGCAGCAACCTCAGCCCGGGCTCCAGACCTTGCACCAATTACACGGTCTGCCAAAATATAGATTCAGTAAACAGATCTATAGCCCTGCCCAGAAACGATACTTCAAGGTACTGGACTCACGCAAACTGCAATTCGGATTTTGTCGTCTATGCCATCACATGTGACCATTCTTTGATTTATGTGGGCCAGACATCTATTCGTTTACGTCTAAGATTTATTGAGCATCGCTCAAGAATAATAAATCAATCTCAGGACTCTGCCTTTTACAGGCATTGCACTCAGTATAAACACAGCCCGGCCTCTTTAAGACTCAGGGTCTTGGAACGATTGACTCCGCATTTACATACTAACAATGCACTCAGGCTGAGACAAGCTGAAATCAAGTGGACAATCAAACTTAAAAGCGAATGGCCCCAAGGACTTAATGACCCGCTTTCTCTCTCTGAAGTACTCAATTAACTTTGTAAGCTAATTGGAGCTAAGCTCCTAAACATGTGAATGAACCTCTGATGGTTAAAGTCATTACTCCTAAGCTGCTACTCACCTTTATGGTCACCCCACCAAGAAGGATAGGGGTTGCGCTCATGTCACTACTGAGAAGGGTATGTATATTACATTGATATTGACTATGGCTATAAATGTGCTCTCTTACATCCCTCTGATTATAATCCTATTATGAATATTATTAATTTCAGAAGTGGGTTATTAATATCATTAATGCCTCGCCTTGAAAAAACCTTAAAGGAGAAACGGACCCTTTGTAATGGCCAACTGGATTTAAGCATCTGTTTACCGTCGGCGTCTGCAACCTTATGGCACTAGCACAGAGGAAAATAGAACTTTTTTCCTCATACCGACTTCTCTGAACCCTTGGACACCTTCCCTGGATTTCCTGTCTTCTACTACTGCCCTTGGATTCATCACCCCCCATTACCTGTGGATTACAAATGTCCCAGCACCCAGGAGGGTTAGCTGTGGACTTGAATGCTTACAGACTGATCAACAACCGGTAGGGCTGGAAGGACATGTCTAAGACACACCAGTGATGTGATTTGATATCTTATGTGTATGATGTAATATACTATAGATGTATAAAATGAATAACTTTATGATGTAAGTTTTGTGTTTGGCACCTTTTTGAATCTTGGTTTGCAAGTATAGCCAGGCAGTTTGTTACACGTCAAGATAGACTGCCAGATAGCGATCCAGCAGGTCTCGGAAAATGTCATTCATGAAGTGCTGAAAGCAGGCTGGGGCGTTGCACAAACCGAATCCCATCACCAGGTATTCGAAACTGCCCCACTTAGTCTGGAAGGCAGTCTTCCACTCATCGCCCTGGCGAATCCGGACAAGATTATAAGCACCCCGGAGGTCCAGTTTCGTGAACACCTTGGCGCCCCGCATCCGTTCCAGCAACTCGGGGATCAGGGGCAAAGGGTAGCGGTTGCGAATCGTGATCTTGTTGAGCTCCCGGTAGTCATTACACAACCGCAGTTCCCCAGATTTCTTCTTGACGAACAGGATGGGCGCCCCCGCCGGGGACTGCGAAGGGCGAATGAACCCCTTCCGCAGGTTTTCGTCCAGGAAATCTCGGAGAGCCTGCTGCTCCGGATCCGAGAGAGGGTAGAGCCTCCCCCGCGGGATCGGGGCTCCGGGTTCCAAATCAATGGCACAGTCGTAGGGCCGGTGCGGAGGCAGCCGTTCCGCCTCCTTCTCACTGAAAACGTCCCAAAAACCGGCGTATTTCTTGGGCAACGTAGCAACAGGGGTCACCTCCTGGGCCGCACAAGCCCGGGCCATCATGCAATGGCTCTGGCAGTGTTCCGACCCAAAGACAAGTTGTCTCTTGGCCCAGGAGATCTGGGGATCATGGAGCGTCAGCCACACAACCCCCAACACAATTGGAAAGTCAGAGAGCTTGGTCAGGAGAAAGGAGATCTCCTCTTTGTGAGAACTAGTCCACATCCTGGTGGGAGCTGTATACTGGGTCACCGCCCCAGCTTTCAGAGGTCTCCCATCAATAGTCTGGACGCCCTTGGGCTCCTGAAGATCAAGAAATTGTAATCCAGCAGACTTGGCATAGTCTGTATCGATGAAGTTGTTGGTAGCCCCGGAGTCAATCATGGCATGGACCATCATCGGCCCCTTCTCGGTAGACCAGAGGGTGACCATAACAAGGAATAATTGTCCAGTCTTGGGTTCCGGAGGAAGATGAGCGACGGCGGCTGAGTGAGCGAACCCTCTTACACCCGGCCGACCCCTTCCCCCGCCGCCTGGAGGGCCTCTTCAGGCTCCGGGGCGCTCTCCACCGCAGCAGAGGCCCGAGGGGTCTTCCCACGCGGCTTCTGGGGACACTCACAAGAAAAATGACCCGAGCCCCCACAGTACCAACATAGGTTGAGTCTCTGGCACCGGGCCTTTTCGGCGGCGTCCACTTTCGGCCGCACCGTGCCCAGCTGCATCGGTTCGGAGTCATCCACGAAGGGGGTGGGGGCAGGGATCTGGCGGGGCACGAACTGGCCGGACCCGGCCTCCCGCTTGCTCGGCGGCTTCTCTGCCGGTCCGCCCCCCCACCGTCTCTTGTGGTGCAACGCCGCCTCCGCCCGCAGGCTCAGGGTGATGGCCTCCTCCAGGTCAGCCGGCCGGGGCAATTGTAACAGCTGTTGTTGGAGATCTGACGATAGTCCCGCTATATACGTATAGCGCAAGGACGCCACATTCCACTTTACTTGACCGGCCAAGACTCGGAAACGGGAGATGTACTGGGACAATGACATGTCCTTCATGGACAACCGAGCCAAATCCCGTTCCGCTAGGTCCTCGTTGACGGGGGCTCCCCAGGTCGCCCGGATCGCCGCCAAAAAGCTCTGTAGATTGGCCACATGGGGGGACGTGGCACGGAGGAGGGAGGCCGCCCACGTGGCCGCGGTCCCCTCCATGCAGTTGAACACAAACCCCACTTGGGCTCGATCCGTGGGAAACTCGGTGGGCCGCAGCTCCAGGTACATGTTTACTTGGGCGATGAAAACTTCCACCGTCGCCGGATTCCCATGGAAACGCACCGGGGCATTCACCGCCGGATGCCGCCCCACTCGCGTTCGCAACTCCGCCACCTCCTGCTGCAGGTCCACCACCTGTTGAGCCGTCAACTGTGCCATGGCAGCGGGGGGGCGCGATGGGAGGCGAGGTCCGCTTCCGATGGCGGTGCTTGTTGCGTCCCGTGGTGTGAAAAGGGGTTCTAGGAGTTCTCCGGCCAACTGTCACGAACACCGACTTAGAACTGCCCCTTAAACACACACATGGAGACGAAGTAAAGGCTAACTATGTTTATTGAATAAAAACAAATCAAAAAGTATCTCTCTTGAGAAAGTTCATTGAATTAAGCAATCAGCACGAAGCTGTAGTCCATAAATGAAAGCAAAGTTCCAAAAGATAAATCCACTTGGGAAAACGTGGCAAAAAGCTTAGCAGGGTTTCCTGGATACAATCAGGAACAAGGCGAAGCATCCGCAGCAATGCGAGTCAGCAACAAAGCAAAGACTTGGACAAGGCGAGCCAAACCAGGCTCCAGGATTCACTCCGCTTCACGCCCTTCAGATCAGACGTGGCCGGAGAACTAGCGATCGTTTCCCACAGGGCCCGTTCTTAATCCCTCGGGCGGGACCCCGACGATCTAGGGCCCGACGCCTCCAATCTCTACTCCGAACGATGCCGGTCTAGGGACAGATGCCAGCTCCTCCTGCCCTCCTCTATGTCCCTACGCCTGTTATGAGAACGGCCCCGCTCATCCAGTCCATTATCGCTATCTTCCTGAGAAGCAGCCTCCCCCGAAGCTTCCCAGCCGCTAGCCTCCATCTGCTGCCCGGCTAACTCCTGGGAACCTCGGCCATTTGGAAACTCATAACTATCAACACTATCTGCTTCGCTGCCTCCCATCTCCACCTGGTACGCTCCTTCCCCGGGAGAATCCTCCCACTCGAGATCCCAGGCTAAACTCTCCACAGGGGAAATGGGCAAAGGTACGGCTGACCAATCTTGGTCTGGGCCTTCCAACTCCTCTTCCGAATCTCTCGCAGCCGGTGCAGGTCCCAATGCCAACAGGACCCCCGGCGCTTCCCCTCCCCCCAATGGCACAAACGAGCCCATGGGTGCTACAAAATGCAAGAGAAAAAACAAGCAAAGGAACAGTGGCAAAAATATACAATTCAATGGTGGAGGATAAAGAGTTCATGATTAGAGCAATATGTAAACAAATGGAATGGAGTTAAATCACTACAGGCACATGAAGTAGAGGAAATAATTAGGAATAAGAGTAAAATAAAAATAGAAAAATATAACGAATTAGGGGGGGAAAGATGATATTAAGATGGTACAGAACTCCTGAGCATTTGGCTTATATGGTAAAAGGAAGGAATTCTAGGTGTTGGCACTGTAATAAAGAAAAAGGTACTTATTCACATATGTGGTGGGAGTGTGCTGAAATAAAAAACTTCTGGCAAATAATACAAGGAAAAATACAAGAGATATTCAAGAGAAATATTCAAATTAATAATGATTTGCTATTATGGGGAGTGTTGGATCATCCAAGTATAAAACCCAAATTTCAGGAGTTATTTAAGGTAACAATAAGAGCAGCCCACACAGTGATTGCTAGAGGATGGAAAGACAAAACGAAATGGACATTAAGTAATTGGAATGATTATATATATGATCAAGAGTTATTAGATATTACGGGAATTATGACTAATCAAGCTAAAGCAGGTTTGATGCTTTTAGCAGGAGTACAGTCAGAGGAGAGTGATGCACAAGCAAAGGTCTTAGAATAGTGGGCTTCCGTGCCAGAAATCACGCTGGCATCCAAGCCGTAAATACTGTACCCTGATTGGTACATCAGGCACAGGCAGTGATTTGCCAAAAGTACATCATGTGTCTTCAGTGATAACAAAGCCTTGATTGGCCAAGCAGTACATGGCGTGGGTTTGTTTACCTTAATGCTAATAGGATAAGAACCACACATGAGCAGAAGGGTCTGCCCCTCCTTTGCTGGCAGGGAAAGGCAGAACTGAAATGTTGCAGATTTGAGTACAAGCTGCCCAGGCAGCCGATAACGTACTGTGGGAATGAGAATTTTTAGTACGCCACATTGTTCTAACAAATAGAGGCAAGATTAAGATGTGATGCTAATAAAGTATTGTGTTTAATTGGATAATGAAATGTGTTCTGATGCACCAGCCAATGCTGATTGATGAAGAAGGGCGGGAACAAGATCTGCCGCCATGAGGGGTATTTAAGGAATGTTCTTAGTATGTGAGGGGCCGTTTGCCCAGAGAATCTCGTTCTGTGGGTGAACCCCACCAGCTGGTGCAACTTAATAAACTTGGCTTCATTTGACTTCAGTAAAATTGTTGCGTGACCCCGACGTGATTCTAAAAGGCAATTTAGACGGGTCCGTGACGCAGAGAACGCAATCCAGTTGGCTGGACGGCTCTCGCTCTCAAGCGGGGAGGTGAGACGACTCAGGAGGGCTGAGACTGGGGCCCCAACCACCAAACGACCGGCTGCCTGACTCGTCCCAGACCAACGCCTGCTGACCCGAAAGGCCGCAATTGTCATTACTGCTGGTGAACCCAAGAGGCAGAGGGAAGTTCGGGGGTGCAGCTTGGTGAAGCTGTGTCTAGTGAGTAATCCGGCAACAGAAAAGTCCGGGGGCGACGGGGTTCCGATTGTCTAGTGAGAAATCCGGCATTTGAAAGCACGCAGAGAAAGTCGGGGGCGACGGGAGGTCCGATCGTCTAGTGAGAAATCTGACGCAACCGAGTGGTGACGCGGAAGTGGTCCCAGGTCTGCAGGAATCGGCAAGTATAGAGCTCTTAACACTAACACGTAGGGAACACACACTCATTGGGAAGGGGGGCAAGCACTGAAGTGTTCTTGACCGGTAGAGATGGGTGGAGTGGGATCCAAAGTAAAGAAGGAAACGCCTTTGCAATGTGTGTTAGACAACTGGGACAGGTTTTGTTTGTTGGCAGTGGAAGGGAAGCCTCAGGATTTGAAAGATTTCGAGCTTAGAAATTTGTGCACTGAGGTGTGGCCTGCTGTCCCCGAGATTAGTTGGCTCAAGGCAGGAACTTGGGATTTGAGGAAGTGTAGGCAGCTTGAAGCCTATTGTTTCGAAGTACATCCAACTGATCAATGGATCTACTCCGCTACATGGGAGAGAATGGTTGCAGAGGGAGTTTGGTGGGCGGGCCCAAAGGGGCAAGCCAAGGAAGGATGTTTTTTTAGCCGAAAGGCAGGGAGAAACCCTCCGGTTTTGCAATCAGAGCCGGAAGAGTTAACACCCTTAAGGAGAAGACCAAGGCAGAGAGAAATTGCCGCCGCAGGAGCGGGGGGAGCCATTGCGCCTCCGCTCAATGCGAATTCAAACGTCCCTGTTCAAGCCCAAGCCGCGCCCCCCACCGTTGGGACAGGCTCAGCCGCCCAGATGACGTCCCCGGCTGTGACGTACACAGAGGCGGTCCGTCCTGTTCCCACCGCGCCAATTCCAATTCCAATGAACCCTCCGATGACATTTCAACCCGAATTAGGGAGCCTGCCAACTGCGGGACCCAGTGTGATGTTTCAATCAACATGGCCATGTCACAAACCGCCGTGGCTCCTTTAATTTTGCCACAAGCCATGGTGGCCTACCCTATTCCATGTTCAGAACAAAACCCGTTCTGTGAAAGACCACCAGAGATACACTACCCCTTAGAAGAAGCAAGAGAGATAGAAAAAAGAGCGAGATGGGAAGCCTCAGGCGTTGAGAAGATGATAGAGCGTCTTCAAGAGGACGAAGGGGAGGAAGAGTACCCTGCAGCCACAGGAGGGATGATAGCGCGTTCCCCCAAGGTCAGGAGAAGAAGCTCTTTTGACGCCGCGAGAGCGATAGCGCGCTCTCCGGAACTAAGCAGAAGGAACAGTCAGAGACAAGCAGCTTCGCCAATGCGGACTAGGAGCATGTCCCGGGAAGAAGCAAGGGTGAAGGCAGAAGAGAGGGGGGCCTTGGAGATGCCGATTAGACGGGTGCCATTGCTGGATGTGAACAATACGGTAGTGCAAGCCTATCAGATAGTCCCTTTCTCATCAAGTAATGTCTTTAATTGGCGAAATGCCACGCCTCCTTATTCTGAGCAGCCGAAGGCGATGGCGGATTTATTAGAGGGAATTATTGCAACCCATGATCCAACCTGGTGGGACTGTAAGCAGCTTTTAAACTCGCTGTTCACAGCCGCAGAGCGAAGAAGTATTATCAACCAGGCCAGAATAATGGCACAAGAAGGACATGGGGAGATTGATGCAGTTGCATATGGAAATGCGAGATTCCCCCTTGAAATTGACCCATGTTGGGATCCTAATAATCCGGATCACAGAGACAGAATCAGAGAGTTCCAACAGCTACTTCTAAGAGCCATAAGGAAGGGTCCACCCAGGCCCTCCAGCATTCAAAAGATACAGGGAATCCAACAAGACAAGGTTGAGACGCCTGCTGCGTTTCTGGAAAGGCTAGAGGAAGCTTACAGAAAGTACAGTCCTTACAACTTAGAGCAAAATGACGGGAGGATAGCCCTAACGCAATCCTTCATTGCCCAATCATCCCCAGACATCAGAAAGAAAATTCAGAAACAGCCAGGATTCCTAGGAAAGACTTTAAATGAACTTTTGGCTATAGCTGACCAAGTGTTTATTGCAAGAGAGCAAGTAGAGGAGGAGAGAAAAGACAAGAAAAAGAGAGAAGGATATAGAGTTTTGTTGAGCATGATGGATGAGAGGTCAGGAAGAGGAAGAGGAAATGGTCGTGGGAGAGGCCTAGGAAGAGGAAATGGAGATGGACAGTTTAAGTTGGGCCGAAATCAGTGTGGCCGTTGTAGAAAAGAAGGACATTGGAAAAGAAATTGTGTAGAAGAAATGTCAGAGGAAAAGGATGGAAATGTGAGAGGAAGAGGAGCCCGGTCCAGAGGGTCCGGGAGAGGAAGAGCTAGAGGGAGTTATAGGCCTTATGAGAGAACTGTTGTAGCTGCTGCTGTACAGGAAGAGGAAGAAGAAGAAGAGGAGGATGAATATTGAAATGTAGGCACAGCTTTTCTGTTGCTGAACCCAGAGGAGCCTTTGGTTGCCGTAGAAGTAGAGGGTCAGCGTATAAAGTTCTTAGTAGATACGGGAGCGGACAAATCAGTAGTTAACAAGAAAATAGCACCCCTTAGCAATCAACAGATCAAGGTCATTGGTGTGTCAGGGCGGCCACAGAAGTGCCCATTGTTACAGAAGAGAAGATGCAACATTGCAGGAAGAGAAGTGATACATCAGTTACTGTATATCCCAGAATGTCCCATACCATTGCTGGGAAGGGACATGTTGGCCAAGATAAAAGCTAGATTAGAGTTCTTGGAGACAGGCCAGCTAGAACTTACCGTTCCTGGGCAAGAGGAGTATCGTTTGTTCAGAGTGAAGGAGGTCAGGAAGAAAGAGATACAGTGGTGCTGGGAAAGAACACCCAAGGTTTGGGCAGAAGATAACGATCCAGGAATGGCCAAATATGTTGCCCCTGTGGTGATACAGATAAGAACTGGGTGCCTTCCCGTGAGAAAGTCCCAATATCCTATCAGTAGAGATGCTGTAGAAGGAATTCAAGAACAGTTACATAGACTGCTACGTCATGGGATCATAGCATATTGTGAATCCCCCTGGAATTCGCCCCTCCTCCCTGTCCGTAAGCCAGCAGGGGGGTACCGGGTTGTCCAAGATCTTAGAGCTGTCAATCAAGCTACAGTCCCATTAACACCTGTTGTCCCAAATCCATATATTATGATGAGTTTAATCCCAAGCACAGCAGTCTGGTTCTCAGTTCTAGACCTTCGTGATGCATTCTTCTGCATTAGGTTGGCCCCTGTGTCCCAGCCCATCTTTGCATTTCAATGGGAGACCCCAAAGGGAGGACAGCGTCGTCAGGTCACGTGGGCCCGACTTCCGCAAGGTTATCATTCGTCACCGACCATCTTTGGCCAGGCCTTGGCTAAAGATCTGTCAGATTTTGAGATTCCAGAGTCAGAAGGAGTATGGCTGCAGTACGTAGACGATTTGTTAGTAGCGACTAAGACAAAAGAAGGATGTAAACACTACACATTAGAGATGTTGAAAGTCTTGGAAGAGAAGGGTACAAAGTGTCAAGAAAGAAAGCACAGTTGTGTCAAAGGAAAGTCAAGTACTTGGGGTTTGGTTTAACCCAGGAAGCAAGGTGTTAGAAGTTGAGAGGAAAGAGGTCATCTGTGCCATCCCAACGCCCAAAGATAGAAGACAGACGAGGGAGTTCCTTGGAACCACCTCATACGTGCGACACTGGATCCCCAGTTATGCTGTGATAGCAAAGCCACTGTACCAAGCAACAAAAGGAAGCAATCGGGACCCATTCGTGTGGACGGAGGAATGCGAGCATGCTTTCAAAACATTGAAAGAAGCTGTCATTTCGCCTCCAGCATTGGGCCTGCCAGACCTGGACAAGCAGTTCTACCTCTTTGCTGCAGAGCGAAGTGGTACAGCTGTGGGAGTTTTGACGCAAATTCTAGGCACATGGCAGCGGCCCTTAGCTTATTTGTCCTAGCAGCTAGACACTGTAGCTAAGGGTCTTCCACCCTGTTTAAGGGCCGTTGCAGCTTCAGTGGACTTAATCAGAGAAGCCACTAAGCTCACCCTAGGGAGATCACTCATTGTGAGAGTACCACATCATGTCAAATCACTGTTAGATACAAAGGGTCCACGCTGGCTGACAAATGAGAGACTGACAAAGTATGAAGGGGTTCTTTGCAACAACCCCCTCGTTTCCTTGGAGATGTGCCCCATGTTAAACCCGGCAACCTTCTTGCCTAGCCTTTCAGAGCCCTCACAACATGACTGCATAGAGACAATGGACTTGGTTTATTCCAGTAGGCCAGATCTGCGCGATTTCCCTTGGGATAAGGTAGATTTAACCCTATACACGGATGGTAGTAGTTTCATAAGAGAGGGGCTGCGTTACGCCAGCTATGCTGTTGTTACCTGGGAGGATGGAGTTTTCGAAGCAGAGCCCTTGCCTCCAGGAACTTCGGCCCAACTGGCCGAGCTGATTGCGCTCACTCAAGCTCTGAAACTTGCTGAAGGGCAAAGGGTTAATATCTACACGGATTCTAAGTTTGCGTTTTTAACGTTGCATGCTCATGGAGCACTGTACAGGGAAAGAGGCTTTTTGACGTCAGCTGGAAAGGCTGTCAAATATGCAGATGAGATGTTGGCTCTGTTAGATGCTGTTTGGCTCCCTAGCAAAGTTGCAGTTATGCACTGTAAAGCCCATCAAAAGGGAAACGACCCGGTGGTTCAAGGGAATAGGTTAGTGGATTTGACTGCCCGAGAGATAGCAATGCAGAAACCAACTTCCATAATGTTAAACCTCACAGACTCAGGCCCTAAAGTGGAAAGGTGTCATTACACTAGGGAGGAAGAGGATTGGGCCCTGAGCGAGGGAGGAGAATGGGAAGAAAGCTTCATAGTAATGCCAGACCACCGCGTTTATGTCCCTAAGGCAAAAGCGTGGCACATAGTTCAGCACTTCCATGAGAGCACCCATCTAGGTAAGAGTGCCCTGGCAGCTCTGTTGGAACGGCAAATGTACATTAATAGTCTGCACAGCTTAACAGCTGCAGCTGCGCAGAGGTGCTGGACATGCGCGAAGAATAATCCCAGAGAGGGTCCTTTGAAAGCGCCTGGGATTCAATATCAAGGGACTTGGCCTTTCGAAGCCCTTGTGACTGATTTCACCGAGATGCCACGAAGTGGAGGCTTTAGATATTTGTTGGTCTTTGTTGACACGTTTTCTGGCTGGGTTGAAGCTTATGCTACAAGGACAGAGAGAGCGACAGAAGTGGTTAAAGCACTTTTGAAAGACATTATTCCTAGATTCGGAATGCCTTTGCAAATAGGCTCGGACAACGGGCCAGCTTATGTGCACCACGTGGTACAAGGACTGAGCAAATTGTTAGGTATCACGTGGAAGCTTCACTGCTCTTACAGGCCCCAATCATCTGCCAGGGCAGAAAGAATAAATCGGACATTGAAAAACTGTTTAGCAAAGATTTGTCAAGAGACCAAGTTGAACTGGAGGCTGGCATTGCCGCTGGCTTTGCTTAGGGTCAGGTGCACGCCTCACAAGAGGACAGGACTTTCCCCTTTTGAAAGACTGTATGGAAGGCCTCCATTGAACTTAAAGACTATAACTGGACTATCCTCAGATAGTCATGTGCTAGGACATCAACAGACCTTGCAGCAAGTACAGATGTTAGGGAAACAGTTAGAGAAATTAAGTCAATACACTGCAGATTTGAATCCGCCCTTCCCTACCACCTCTCTTCACTTGTTTTCCATAGGAGAGGACGTTCTGGTGAAGGAGTGGAGTATGAATAAACAGGGGGCTACACCTTAGAATATGCAAAAGCAAATCAGGTGGAAATAGTGTCTGATATATAAGTGACAAATTATACAGAAAGTATCAAAAATATTGTATTCACTGGTATACAGCTATGGTATAAAAATCACAATGGAATGAACATGGCATGTATAAGTACAGTGATAGCAACGACAATGGTTGGATTCACATTGAGAAGTTTCATCTCAGTTCTACACAATTAAATAATATTAATGAAGTACAATTGACAGTGCATATCTATCAAATCATAATTAGTAACAATGGGGTGAGAGAAAGCGTCAATCCTCTCACAATCTTGTACCTGCTAAGAAGGAAGTAACTTTGTCAGTGCTGTATAAACAGGGACAAGAAAAGAGTCCGTGGCGAGTAAAAAACCAGAAGACCGCTAATACGCCCTTATGCATGCAGTGCGCATGCGTCAGTTCGTCAATGTCCGAACCGCAAGGTACGCTGGTCTTCGTAGTTTGGGAAAGACGCTTGGCTGGTCGATGTAAGAAGCGGCGTCACTATGATGTTCGGCCGCAGGGACTTGTGGTCCTTGTAGTTTAGATGGTAATAAGTCAGCGTCTAAGTGTTAACAACGGCTGGCAGTGCAGCGGAGGGAAAAGCAGCCCCTTGCTAGTCTCACCGTGGTGAGAAGGGCGCAAGGGGGGGGTGGGGGTCAGGTGAGGAAGATAATAATACCCAATTTGACCCACCTCAAGACACCAGACCTAAACAGAACTACAACTTACGAGATAGGGAGAATAGAGGCAGGGGCACCAGGGGCTCCAGAGGCCCTAAAAATGTAAATTTTCGGGGGGCCGGGAGAAACCCCAAGAAAACCTAGTGGTTAACCTGTCGGACTACATTTTTGATGACTTTGAAATTAAAACGCTAAATAAAGGCCTTTCCTTTGTTGGGACCCCTTACTGCTCTGATACCACCATTCGACATGATCTAGCACATTTATTCAGGAACATAAGACTGAAGGAACACTTTTCCTTATTCACGGACATGTCCAATCGAACACCTGATAACTCATTTTACATCAAAAGCTCATTTACACCACCATCCACCTCTACAACGCGTACATTTAAACAAACTATACTACGTGAGGTGAGCAAACTAGATCACACGCATGATCGCAAACATCCCAATTCGTCCAACAGAGAAATTCATACCTTGCGACGCTTAGGTAACCATCCGGACATCTTATTCAAACCAGCAGATAAGGGAGGGGCCATTGTGGCTCTTAATCGCCTTGATTACACGACGGAGGCCCACTCCCAATTAAATAACACTAGGCACTACAGGGCCATTCCATCTGACCCCACCATGAAATTTTTGAAGATAATCTCTAATGTAATCCATGATGCAGAAGCTATGGGCTATGTTGACCCTAAAGCAGCTAATTTCCTAATCAAATCTAACCCTAGAATTCCCCGTCTATATTTACTCCCCAAAATTCACAAGACCAGAAGACCCCCGCCAGGACGCCCCATTGTCTCTGGCAGCGGTGGCGTCCTGGAGCCCCTGTCTCAATTCCTCGACTTCTACCTTCAACCCTTCGTTTCTAAATCCCCTTCTTTTATCAAGGACACAACAGATCTATTGAATAAGATTTCAGATCTACCAATTGGACCCAATGACATACTTATTACAGCCGACGTAGAGTCGCTGTACACGAATGTGCCGACCACCGAGGCCAGACAAGTGGTCATAGACTTGTTAGACACCAGACCAACTCCACGTCAGCCCCCCACCCATTTCTTAGCAGAAGTATACGATTGTATCGTTGACTACAATTACTTCCAATTTGAACAAAACTTCTTCTTACAATGTGGTGGCATTTCTATGGGGGCCGCCGTAGCTCCCTCATTAGCGAACATATTCATGAGCCATTTAGAAGACATTCATCTACATTCTACCAATACCCACACTATACGCCCCAAAATTTTGCAATACTGGAGGTACATTGATGATGTACTGATTTTAGCCCATTCCACTACCAATATTCAATCTCTAAAAATTTGGCTTAATTCATGGCATCCCCAAATTAAATTCACATTAACCTCCAATACTCATACGGTCAATTTTCTTGACCTGACCATTTTCAAAGAAAACAACAGACTCTGCACCAAGATATATCATAAACCCACAGACCGTAATAATCTCCTCCACTATGACAGTTTTCATTCCTACTCCCTGAAGAATAGTTTACCCTATTCTCAGTATATTCGAATTAAGAGGAATTCTTCTCACACACATCAATATGAATCTGATGCCCTGCATCTCACCACAAAACTACAGTCTAGGGGATACCCTTCCTATGTCCTCTCTGCTGCCAAACACAAATCAGATCTTAAAAACAGAACCCAACTCCTGGCTCCAACAGCCAAACAACCCACAAGCCGGCTCATTTGGCCCCTGACACTGAGCCCACATTCTAACCAGATCACTAAAATAATCAGAAAGTTTTGGCCTATGATTTCTGACATACCAGGCCTAGAACTCCCTCCCATGGTTGCCAGTAAACGTACAGCTAACATCAAGGACCTACTTGTACACACCAATCATTCTATCAGACCCACGACCATGACCAACAACCTGGGCACAAAACCTTGTGCCCACTGTGGTATCTGTGTCCAGATTAATACATCCACCACTATCACCAACAGAACCAATGGCAGAATCTTGCAACTCAGAGATGAAATAACCTGTGCCCATGCTGGAATCGTGTACTGTCTCGAGTGTCCTTGTGGACTCCATTACGTGGGCCAAAGTTCTAGAAGTCTCAGGACCAGAATTTATGAGCATAAGTCAAGGATTAGATGCTTATCACAAGAATCTACTCTCTATAGCCACTTCTTTCAGATGAAACACACGCCTGACAGCTTCAGAGTATATGGGCTCCAAAGGGTTAATCCCCCCCCCCACATTGTAACATCACTCAATCATTGCTCAAGGCTGAGAAGAAATGGGCTCTCCTGTTAACAAGTGAAACTCCCTGCGGCCTCAATGACTCACTCTCTTTGCAACAACTGTTAATGTGATGGCCTGCACCTGTATTACAGCCTATATATGTCATTCATTTACCTTGTTACTTGCTGCACTCAGCCAAAAGACTGATTTACCTGTGATGCTCCTTATTGCAAACCCCTTGGTATGTATATGCTCACAAACTGTTCATGACCATTGTGCTTAATTTTGTATCATTGTTCTAGCCAGATATTAGATGCTATTATTTTGATTGTATTGTTCTAGATTACTCTATACAGCTACGCGCCCTGATGAAGCGTCTTTGAGACGCGAAAACGGCAAAAAAGCCTTGGCGCCTCGGAGAAAATCCGGCCATTTGGCACTGTCCCAGCTCTCCCTTGAATTTGGGTTTCGCGCTGCTACTTCCAGCGCCCCTTTACGACAGTCGCTGTCGCAATCCTCACCTTGCCTTCTGGCTTCATTTTCGGCGAACGCCGAACAGCTCGCCCCCCTTCTCGCCTGGAACACGGCCTCACCTCCCGCCACAGTTCCTCGCCGTGGCTTTTTTTTCCAAGCCGCACGGCGGTTCCCTCCCTGGACTTTCGCCTCTCCTGGACTGCCTCCACCTACTCACGGAGGTTTGCTCACTGTATATCTGTTACATGCCATCATTGTATTGATGTATACCTACAAATTGTTACATGATCTTGTTTATTTGAGAGACGAGGGAGTGCTCCCGCCCGCATTGTTCACTGCTTATTGCTTCAATCATTGTATACATGTAATGTTACTTTATGTATGCTATTACAGTGCTTTCAATTGATACAATGTGTAGTTTTCAATATATTGTTTAGGGGTTCCATTTAAGCGAGCTCAGCCATTATTATTGATACATCACTTGCTTCCCCATTCCTACAACTGAGTCATTCGCCAATGATTCTAGACCATATGACAACACACGTAACTGTCTTATATTCCATGCCACACCTAGGCGAGGTGTTGCAATTGCAATAGCTCTCTGAATTTCAGTTAAAAATGTCTTGTCCGGATCATATCCATACTGCTGAATCGACTCAGTCGACCGCTTCTGGATATGCCTGTGTAAATTAGTGACTGGGGTCATCTTTGGATGCACTCTCAACCCTCCTGGTCTTAAAATCCCAAGTGTACAAGTTCCACTCCAAGCAACAGGTAGAACTGGACCAGCCCAAATCCCACAAACCCATAAAATGCCTTGGGGAAGGTCCACCACACGCTCTCCAGTGCGGCTGGCTGGCAGGTTCTGTACTAAGTTGACAATAGCATCCTGTTGATGGTTTCCATACAATATGTGAGTGCATTTTGACTCCTCCCAACCCCAAGTCCAAATGCCTTTCTTCTTTTGGCCACAGTGTGGCCTGTATCTGTCATGTATAGTGATGGTATGATTGCATGCGGGGTAGGACCCTAGCTCAACACGGTTGAAGAGCTCATACTTTCCATGCTTCTGACTCCCTGTCTCATATATTGTCCCATCGCTCCTCCATTTGAAGCACAGCGATGCTTCTAATGCAGGGGAACGGTGCGTGAGCATAAACTGAGCCTGGTCTGTGTTTCTTTCTATGTGTGCTGGTCTACCTTTGATGTCATTCCAACCTTGTAACGTCAGCACAGCGCTTGGTACAATGGGCCAGCCTTGCTGATGGCTTGAAGGCCCATGGCTGCAAACCCAGCAGCCGTTCAGACTAAGCTCATGCGACATATTGGTAACAAGCTTATGAAACAGGTTTTGGTCCCAACCCCCATGTGTCCCGGTTATGTACAATGTCAATATCAGAGCCATGTACCCAAGCATCGTACATCTCACTCCCACAGGTGGTTTCCTCCTGTAACTCTGTCCCATTAGGATACCAAACCACCATCTCAGAGAGAGAGCTTTTGGCTCTGCCCATTTACCTCTCGTTGGACCACTATTGCTTGGCTGAAGAACGTTGGTATCCATCGACTCTTCTGTGGTCTGCTCACCCCCTAAACAGGGTGCTGTTAATTTTTGTAAATCCTCAGTTTTAATGGATTTCAAAGGACCCTCTCTGGGATTATTCTTTGCGCATGTCCAGCACCTCTGCGCAGCTGCAGCTGTTAAGCTGTGCAGACTATTAATGTACATTTGCCGTTCCAGTAGAGCTGCCAGGGCGCTCTTACCTAGATGGGTGTTCTCATGAAAGTGCTGAACTATGTGCCACGCTTTTGCCTTAGGGACATAAATGCGGTGGTCTGGCATTACTATGAAGCTTTCTTCCCATTCTCCTCCCTCGCTCAGGGCCCATTCCTCTTCCTCCCTAGTGTAATGACACCTTTCCACTTTAGGGCCTGAGTCTGTGAGGTTTAACATTACGGAAGTTGGTTTCTGCATTGCTACTTCTCGGGCAGTCAAATCCGCTAACCTATTCCCCTGAACCACCGGGTCGTTTCCTTTTTGATGGGATTTACAGTGCATCACTGCAACTTTACTAGGGAGCCAAATAGCATCTAACAGAGCCAACATCTCATCTGCATACTTGACAGCCTTTCCAGCTGACGTCAAAAAGCCTCTTTCCCTGTACAGTGCTCCATGAGCATGCAACGTTAAAAACGCAAATTTCAAATCCGTGTAGATATTAACCCTTTGCCCTTCAGCAAGTTTCAGAGCTTGAGTGAGCGCAATGAGCTCGGCGAGTTGGGCCGAAGTTCCTGGAGGCAAGGGCTCTGCTTCCAAAACTCCATCCTCCCAGGTAACAACAGCATAGCCGGCGTAACGCAGCCCCTCTCTTATGAAACTACTACCATCCGTGTATAGGGTTAAATCTACCTTCTCCCAAGGGAAATCGCGCAGATCTGGTCTACTGGAATAAACCAAGTCCATTGTCTCTATGCAGTCATGTTGTGAGGGCTCTGAAAAGCTAGGCAACAAGGTTGCCGGGTTTAACATGGGGCACATCTCCAAGGAAACGAGGGGGTTGTTGCAAAGAACCCCTTCATACTTTGTCAGTCTCTCATTCGTTAGCCAGCGTGGGCCCTTTGTATCTAACAGTGATTTGACATGGTGTGGGACTCTCACGATGAGTGGTCTCCCTAGTGTGAGCTTAGTGGCTTCTCTGATTAAGTCCACTGAAGCTGCAACGGCCCTTAAACAGGGTGGAAGATCCTTAGCTACGGGCCGCTGCCATGTGCCTAGAATCTGCGACAACACCCCAACCGCTGTACCACTCCGCTCTGCAGCAAAGAGGTAGAACGGCTTATCCAGGTCTGGCAGGCCCAATGCTGGTGGCGAAATGACAGCTTCTTTCAAAGTCTTGAAAGCATGCTCGCATTCCTCCGTCCACACGAATGAGTCTCGATTACTTCCTTTCGTTGCTTGGTAAAGTGGCTTTGCTATCACAGCATAACTGGGGATCCAGTGTCTCACGTACGAGGTGGTTCCTAGGAACTCCCTCGTCTGTCTTCTATCTTTGGGCGTTGGAATTGCACAGATGACCTCTTTCCTCTCAACTTCTAGCACTTTGCTTCCCTGGGTTAAACCAAACCCCAAGTACTTGACTTTCCTTTGACACAACTGTGCTTTCTTTCTTGACACTTTGTACCCCTTCTCTTCCAAGACTTTCAACATCTCTAATGTGTAGTGTTTACATCCTTCTTTTGTCTTAGTCGCTACTAACAAATCGTCTACGTACTGCAGCCATACTCCTTCTGACTCTGGAATCTCAAAATCTGACAGATCTTTAGCCAAGGCCTGGCCAAAGATAGTCGGTGACGAATGATAACCTTGCGGAAGTCGGGCCCAAGTGACCTGACAACGCTGTCCTCCCTTTGGGGTCTCCCATTGAAATGCAAAGATGGGCTGGGACACAGGTGCCAACCTAATACAGAAGAATGCATCACGAAGGTCTAGAACTGAGAACCAGACTGCTGTGCTTGGAATTAAACTCATCATAATATATGGATTCGGGACAACAGGTGTTAATGGAACTGTAGCTTGATTGACAGCTCTAAGATCTTGGACAATTCGATACCCCCCTGCTGGCTTACGGACAGGGAGGAGGGGCGAATTCCAGGGTGAATCACAATATGTTATGATCCCATGACGTAGCAGTCTATGTAACCGTTCCTGAATTCCTTCTACAGCATCTCTACTAATAGGATATTGGGCCTTTCTCACGGGAAGGCACCCAGTTCTTATCTGTATCACCACAGGGGCAACATATTTAGCCATTCCAGGATCGTTATCTTCTGCCCAAACCCTGGGTGTTCTTTCCCAGCACCACTTTATCTCAATCTTCCTGACCTCCTTCACTCTGAACAAACGATACTCCTCCTGCCCAGGAACGGTAAGTTCTAGCTGGCCTGTCTCCAAGAACTCTAATCTAGCTTTTATCTTGGCCAACATGTCCCTTCCCAGCAATGGTATGGGATATTCTGGGATATACAGTAACTGATGTTACTGTATATCCCAGAATATCCCATACCATTGCTGGTATGGGATATTCTGCAATGTTGCATCTTCTCTTCTGTAACAATGGGCACTTCTGTGGCCGCCCTGATACACCAATGACCTTGATCTGTTGATTGCTAAGGGGTACTATTTTCCTGTTAACTACTGATTTGTCCGCTCCCGTATCTACTAGGAACTTTACACGCTGACCCTCTATTTCTATGGCAACCAAAGGCTCCTCTGGGTTCAGCAACAGAAAAGCTGTGCCTACATTTCAATATTCATCCTCCTCTTCTTCTTCTTCCTCTTCCTGTACAGCAGCAGCTACAACAGTTCTCTCATAAGGCCTATAACTCCCTCTAGCTCTTCCTCTCCCCGGTTTCCATCCTTTTCCTCTGACATTTCTTCTACACAATCTCTTCTCCAATGTCCTTCTTTCTTACAACGGCTACACTGATTTCGGCCCAACTTAAACTGTCCATCTCCACTTCCTCTTGCTAGGCCTCTTCCTCGACCATGGCCTCTTCCTCTTCCTGACCTTTCATCCATCATGTTCAACAAAACTCTATATCCTTCTCTCTTTTTCTTGTCTTTTCTCTCCTCCTCTACTTGCTCTCTTGCAATAAACACCTGGTCAGCCAAAGCCAAGAGTTCATTCAAAGTCTTTCCTAAAAATCCTGGCTGTTTTTGAATTTTCTTTCTGATGTCTGGGGATGATTGGGAAATGAAGGATTGCGTTAGGGCGATCCTCCCGTCATTTTGCTCTAAGTTGTAAGGACTGTACTTTCTGTAAGCTTCCTCTAGCCTTTCCAGAAACGCAGCAGGCGTCTCAACCTTGTCTTGTTGGATTCCCTGTATCTTCTGAATGCTTGAGGGCTTGGGTGGGCCCTTCCTTATGGCTCTTAGGAATAGCTGTTGGAATTCTCTAATTCTGTCTCTGTGATCCGGATTATTTGGATCCCAGCATGGGTCAATTTCAAGGGGGAATCTTGCATTTCCATATGCTACTGCATCAATCTCCCCATGTCCCTCTTGGGCCATTATTCTGGCCTGGTTGATAATACATCTTCTCTCTGCGGCTGTAAACAGCAAGTTTAACAGCTGCCTGCAATCCCACCAGGTTGGATCATGGGTCGCAATAATTCCCTCTAATAAATCCGCCATCGCCCTCGGCTGCTCAGAATAAGGAGGCGTGGCATTTCGCCAATTAAAGACATCACTTGATGAGAAAGGGACTATCTGATAGGCTTGCACTACCGTATTGTTCACATCCAACAATGGCACCCGTCTAATCGGCATCTCCAAGGCCCCCCTCTCTTCTGCCTTCACCCTTGCTTCTTCCCGGGACATGCTCCTATTCCGCATTGGTGAAATTGCTTGTCTCTGACTGTTCCTTCTGCTTAGTTCCGGAGAGCGCGCTATCGCTCTCGCAGCTTCAAAAGAGCTTCTTCTCCTGACCTTGGGGGAACGCGCTATCATCCCTCCCGTGGCTGCAGGGTACTCTTCCTCCCCTTCGTCCTCTTGAAGACGCTCTATCATCTTCTCAACGCCTGAGGCTTCCCATCTCGCTCTTTTTTCTATCTCTCTTGCTTCTTCTATGGGGTAGTGTATCTCTGGTGTGAGAGGGGCCTGATATACTGGTGGTCTTTCACAGAACGGGTTGTGTTCTGAACGTGGAATAGGGTAGGCCGCCATGGCTTGTGGCAAAATTAAAGGAGCCGCGGCGGTTTGTGACATGGCCATGGTTGATGGAAACATCACACTGGGTCCCGCAGTTGGCAGGCTCCCTAATTCGGGTTGAAATGTCATCGGAGGGTTCATTGGAATTGGAATTGGCGCGGTGGGAACAGGACGGACCGCCTCTGTGTACGTCACAGCCGGGGACGTCATCCGGGCAGCTGAGCCTGTCCCAAGGGTGGGGGCCGCGGCTTGGGCTTGGGCAGGGACGTTTAAATTCGCATTGAGCGGAGGCGTAATGGCTCCCCCCGCTCCTGCGGCGGCAATTTCTCTCTGCCTTGGTCTTCTCTTTAAGGGTGGGAACTCTTCCGGCTCTGATTGCAAAACCGGAGGGTTTCTCCCTGCCTTTCGGCTAAAAAAACATCCTTCCTTGGCTTGCCCCTTGGGGCCCGCCCACCACACGCCCTCTGCAACCATTCTCTCCCATGTCGCGGAGTAGACCCATTGATCAGATGGATGTACTTCGAAACAATAGGCTTCAAGCTGCCTACACTTCCTCAAATCCCAAGTTCCGGTCTTGGGCCAACTAATCTCTGGGACAGCAGGCCACACCTCAGTGCACAAATTTCTAAGCTCGAAATCTTTCAAATCCTGAGGCTTCCCCTCCACTGCTAACAAACAAAACCTGTCCCAGTTGTCTAACACACATTGCAAAGGCGTTTCCTTCTTTACTTTGGATCCCACTCCACCCATCTCTACCGGTCAAGAACACTTCAGTGCTTGCCCCCCTTCCCAATGAGTGTGTGTTCCCTACGTGTTAGTGTTAAGAGCTCTATACTTGCCGATTCCTGCAGACCCCGGGACCACTTCCCGCGTCACCACTCGGTTTCGTCGGATTTCTCACTAGACGATCGGACCTTCCGTCGCCCCCGACTTTCTCTGCGCGCTTTCAAATGCCGGATTTCTCACTAGACGATCGGAACCCCGTCGCCCCCGGACTTTTCTGTTGCCAGATTACTCACTAGACACAGCTTCACCAAGCTGCACCCCCGGACTTCCCTCTGCCTCTTGGGTTCACCAGCAGTAATGACAATTGCGGCCTCTCGGGTCAGCAGGCATTGGTCTGGGACGAGTCAGGCAGCCGGTCGTTTGGTGGTTGGGGCCCCAGTCTCAGCCCTCCTGAGTCGTCTCACCTCCCCGCTTGAGAGCGAGAGCCGTCCAGCCAACTGGATTGCGTTCTCTGCGTCATGGACCCGTCTAAATTGCCTTTTAGAATCACGTCGGGGTCACCAAGATGTAGCAGCAAATTAGGAGTCCCAGAACTCCCTATGGCAAGTTACCTTTCTTACCAAACAGCAACGTGGACGTGCGGGCGCAGGAACGAGAAAACGCAACAATTTTACTGAAGTCAAATGAAGCCAAGTTTATTAAGTTGCACCAGCTGGTGGGGTTCACCCACAGAACGAGCTGCTCTGGGCAAATGGCCCCTCACATACTAAGAACATTCCTTAAATACCCCTCATGGCGGCAGATCTTGTTCCCGCCCTTCTTCATCAATCAGCATTGGCTGGTGCATCAGAACACATTTCATTATCCAATTAAACACAATACTTTATTAGCATCACATCATAACCTTACTCCTATTTGTTAGAACAATGTGGCGTACTAAAATTCTCATTCCCACAGTACGTTATCGGCTGCCTGGGCAGCTTGTACTCAAATCTGCAACATTTCAGTTCTGCCTTTCCCTGCCAGCAAAGGAGGGGCAGACCCTTCTGCTAAAGCGTGGTTCTTATCCTATTAGCATTAAGGTAAACAAACCCATGCCGTGTACTGCTTGGCCAATCAAGGCTTTGTTATCATTGAAGACACATGATGTACTTTTGGCAAATCACTGCCTGAGCTTGATGTACCAATCAGGGTACAGTATTTACGGCTTGAATGCCAGCGTGATTTCTGGCACGGAAGCCCACTATTCTAAGACCTTTGCTTGTGCATCACTCTCCTCTGACTGTACTCCTGCTAAAAGCATCAAACCTGCTTTATGGGGAGATGACCCTCCGGGGCCCATTGAAAGTCCAATACAGCCTCAGAACTTCTGCAGTTTGCTCTGCCTTAGTCAAACAACAGTTTCAAAGGAATCCCAGATTGGGAAGTGCCCATGAAGGCCATCCAGTGCAAACACATTGTGCCTTGGAGAATACATAATCATCATAGCACTCCCAAGAGATGGCCATTCAGCTTCTCTTTAAAACATCCAGAAAAGAGGGGAAATGTTCAGGGCATAGAATGGTTAATGCGATATTTACAAGAGGGAAAATCCCAATTCTAAAGGAGTTTATCACAGTCCAGGCATGATATTGACCAGGTAGAGTAGGGCCAGAGAAGCACAGCCAAATTGTTTAACATCTGGAAGCCAAGTCCTATGAGGAGTCACTGAAGGAGCTGGGTATGTTTACCCTGGAGGAGAGTAGGCAAAGAGATGGCATGATAGCCATGTTCACATTTTTGAAAGGTTCCTTTCCTGACCATCCACGATGAGGTTGATTTGTCCCAGCAGAATTCCTCCCGCCTCCCTTGTCCCAACAGAATGTGGAACAAAGTATGTTAATTGAAGGTGAAAAGGTGCATTTGGAGAAGGCACTAATGAGAGAATATCACTCAGAATCATAGAAAGATAGTCAGAAGAGACGACATGGGCCATCTAGTCCAAGCACCTGCCATGCAGGAAAAGCACAAAGTACCCCTGACAGATGGCCATCCAGCCTCTGTTTAAAGGCCTCCAAAGAAGGAGCTTCTCCCACACTTTGAGGCAGCTTCTACGGATAAACCTTTTCACTCTCTCCTTTCTTCAGAGCTGATGATAATGACGAGGAACTTAGTGGAGTCTCCTTCTCTGGAGGTTTTTCAGCAAATGCTGGGTGGCCATATCAATCAATCAATCAATCAATCTTTATTACTTGCTTATTCGCCCTCCACCAGTGGTGCTCTGGGCAATTTACAACACAAAACCAATAAAACACTTGAAAAGAGTTACAATTCAAACAACTAATCAAACGCTCTGCCAAAGAGCCAAGTCTTCAATGCGACAGTAAAGCATCTCAGTTCGTGCATGGCTTGGATGTCGGGTGGCAGAGAGTTCCACAGATTTATTTATTTATTTATTTATTGTTCAATCTTATATTCCGCTCCTCCCTGCAGGCTCGGGGCGGATGACAGCAATGCAAATGGGCGACATGTCGCAGACATGTAGCCCTACAATAAAAGCTTAAAAACACATTAAAACACATTATATCACATCACAGGGTGTAAGAAGACATCCAGGCACATTTCTTCGACCAATGTGCCTAATTAAAGGCTAGTCCAAAGAGGGCGGTTTTGCAGGCCCTGGGGCGGAGGCTGAGAAAGCTCTCCACCTAGTGACATCCAGGCAGATTTCTCAGGGTGCTTTGATTGAAGGCAGAATGGGGTTGATCTGGATGACCCTTCTGGTCTCTTCCAACATCCAAAGGTTATTCACAGTTCAGAACTTGGTCTCCATCAATGTACACCTAAAAGTTTTGTCAGAAAATATTATTTCTGTACAGAAATCTGCTTTTTCCATAGAAAATAGTATTTCTGCACAGAAAATTCTGTCAGGATAGGATTCTTTTTGTTAGGGTTTCCTGACACTTAACAAAAATAGTTTTTAATCATTTTTGGAATGATTGTAAATATTCTTTCTATTCCTACCAGCACCAGCAAACCTGATGATTACTGTCATTTTGTATTCTTCACAGTGATGAGATTAGCTGTTGGCCATAATCGTTGTGCTGGGAAAGTTGAGCTCCTCCATGAGGGCCAATGGAGAATGGTAGAGGACAGATACTGGCGTATTAAAGAAGCCAGGGTGGTGTGCAGGTACCTTGGCTGTGGAACTGCTCTGTCTGTCTCATTCTACCCAATTTCTGAAGAAAAAACTGCTCCCTTCTGGCTGGATGGTTTTCATTGTAATGGGACAGAGACCTCCCTCGGTGAATGTGGAAGAGTCCCAAGACATATGTATCAGATATATTATATGGCCGTGTCGTATGCACAGGTAAGTCATTGTCATGAAAATTTGTATCTGAAACCAGGAGTAGGAAAGATTTTGTTATTGGGTTGTTGTAGGTTTTTTTGGGCTATATGGCCATGTTCTTAGAGGCATTATCTCTTGACGTTTCGCCAGCATCTATGGCAAGCATCCTCCAAGGTTGTGAGGTCTGTTGGAACTAGGAAAATTGGGTTTATAACTTTGTGGAATGTCTTGGGTGGGACAAAGAGCTCTTGTCTGTTGGAGGGAAGTGTGAATGTTTCAATAGGCCACCTTGATTAGCATTTGATAGCCTGGCAGTTTTGAATTGTGGCTTGTTAGTGCCTGGGGGAATCTTTTGTTGAGAGGTAATTTCTAGCTGTCCCTGATTTTTCCTCTCTGGAGTTTCCTTGTGTTAGTGTTGTTTTGCTGTTATGAGATTAGAGGGTTTTTTTTAAAATACTGGTAGCCAGATTTTGTTCATTTTCATGGTTTCTTCCTTTTTGTTGAAATTGTCTACATGCTTGTGGATTTCAATGGCTTCTCTGTGTCGCCTGACATGGTGGTTGTGATTGTGTTTTCAAACAATATGCTGTGTCCAGGTTGGTTCATCAGGTGATCTGCTATGGCTGACTTCTCTGGATGAAGTAGTCTGCAGTGCCTTTCATGTTCCTTGACTCGTGTTTGGGTACTGCGTTTGGTGGTCCCCATGTAGACTTGTCCATAGCTGTATGGTATGCGGTAAACTCCTGGAGAAGTGAGAGGATCCATCTTGTTCTTGGCTGAAATTAGCAATTTTTGGATTTTCTTAGTGGGTCTGTAGATAGTTTGTATGTTGTTTCCTCATCATCTTCCTTCTGCGGTCAGTGGTTCCCTTAATGTATAGCAAGAACACTTTGGGTGGATCTTTGTCTTTACTCTCGTGGCTTATTCTTGGTCTTGCAACTCTTCTGATATTTGAAGTGGAGTCTCCATTGGCCTGTAAAGCCCACTTTAGGTAGTTCCGTTCATCTTGGAGGACTTGGGGTTCGCAGATTGTTTTTGCACAGTCTGCCAAGGCTTTAATTGTGCTTCTTTTTGACTTGGGTGATGGTTGGAGCTTTTATGTAGGTATCTATCCGTGTGTGTAGGTTTTCTGTAAACGGTGTGACCCAATTGTTGATCTGGTTTGCGGATGACTAGGACATCTAGAAAAGGCAGTTTACCTTAATTTTATTTTTCCATGGGGTATTGTATGTTTGGGTGGATGCTGTTAAGATGGTCCAGGAACCTGTTTATTTCTTCTCCTCCATGGCTCCAAATGGTGAAAGTGTCACCCACATATCTGAACCATATTGTGGGCTTTTTGTTGTTATTTCCAGGGCTTGTTATTCAAAGTGTTTCATGTAGAAATTTGCCATGACTGGGCTGAGAGGGCTCCCCATAGCTACTCCATCTTTCTGTTCATAGAATTCATTGTCCCTGTCAGGCCCCAGCCATCCACTACCACCGTTCCCAGAATCCCTCAGGGCAACCAAACTAAGGCAGGCAGATCTCTGGCCTTGTTTACCAGTCTCAAGAAATCCAGCTGTAGCCTGTGTGTATGAGAAACTGTGTCCAAGGCCATTACCAGAGGAGAACCCTTTCCATTTGATAAGAGGCGCTGAGATACTCGAAGCTTGTTAACTCTTTAGTCCAGCTGACAAAAGTAATTGGTTTGCATGCCTTTCCCTGGGGAAAGAGGGGTTTACCTCCAGATGAGATTCATCTGGTGGGAACTGACATCAACGCAGAATTGCATCAAGACTTCAAAGGGTTACAAAGGCATAACTGGGGAGACTTAGAACCCCTGGTTATCTCGAGTCAACTTAACATTCACCAAGACCATGGGCCAGCGGATCATAGCTGCCTGTATTGAACTCTGTTTGTCAAGCTGCTTACTTTGCTGTGGATTGGCCTTTGGGCAAGAAGATCCTTTTGTGCTTTATGCTTTTTGGACTCTGGCATTGCTTCACTTGATGCCAAGGAACATCTAGACACTAAGTATTACCTTCTCTGTTGAATTACCTTGCCAAGCTCCACGGAAGGGACCAAGGGGGTCCTCTGTGTTCTGGGACTTTTCTTTGCTTTGCCAAGTGTGGGGCTATCGAGCCCGTTGGATTAGCCTGTTAAGGCATCAAGAAGTTTATTCCTTTTTGAAACATTTATAGACTGAACTTTGATGTTTTGTTGTTACCAGCATTTTTGAACTATTTTTACCTTTGCCTTTATTCTTCTACTTATTCTAAATAAAGCTTTAAACTTCAGCTGGTCTTGTGTGGTTTACTAGGGAGATCTCCAGGCTGAGGTGTTACAGTCCCACTGAAAGTAGCTGGTGGTGAGGCAATTGTGAAACAGAACTGTGATGTCTTCTGGGAACTTATGGTTGATTAGTGCAATGGTGTCTGCTACCGGGACCATGGTAAATAAACACACCACATTGAAATGGATCAGTTTGTCATTGGTATTTAACATGAGGTTGCTGATTTTTTCTATGAAGTGGGCTGAGTCCTTGATGTAGTGCGTAGTGAGCCCAATATGGGTTTGTAACTGTGCAGCCAAAAGTTTTGCTAAGTCATACGTGGGGGATCCAATGGCACTCACGATGGGTCTGAGTGGGCTGGAGTCCTTATGGATTTTTGGAAGTCCATAAAGCCTAGGTGAGAGGGCTACCGCATCCAGCAAGAACGTTGCCTCTTTAGGGACTCACAACTGCTGCCCCCCCCTTTCGTCACCATGAGACCAATTTGGTCCACATACCGAACATTGCTTTGGTGATTGACCTGGAGACCAGGTACAAGTTTATATAGACTGTTGTGACATTATATCTCATATTGGAGTTTCTCCTGGATAGTCTCCATCGCTGGTCTCCCTCTATTGTTTTTCACTATTCTGTTTGTAAATTGGATGCATGTATTTATTTGTTTTGTGCGATTGGGCTACACATTTAGCCAGCGTGTGCATTATTCGCAATTACAATACTTTAATATACACATTTCCTTGTTGCTCTGCGTGGGTAGTACTGGCCACTCCTTGTGCTTTTGTTCTGGTTCTGTCACAACGCAGGCCCTGACTCCACCCCGTAATCATACACACACAGACGATGTCAATTAACTATTTATTAAGCACAAAATTAGGAGCAGGTGAAGAAGATAAATGTCCAAAAAGTTGAGATCATATAGTCCAAGGTAAAAAGCAATCAATGTTCAAAGGTATTCAAAAACAAAGATCAAAAGCAAAGTCCATAAAAACAAAGCGAATCAAGCAAGGCAATAGAGTCCGTGGTTAGCAAGGTAAATCCAAAGTTCATGGAATCAACAAGGTTCTAAGGTAGTCCAGTTCCGTCCGGTGGAACTCACATTTGGAGAGTTTGACGAATAGCTGGTTTTCTCGTAGTCGACGGAGTACTTCTCTTGTCAGTTTGATGTGTTCGGGTTCCGATTCCGTATAAATCAAGACGTCATCCAGGTAGACTAGAACCCCTTTGTATAGCAAGTCTCTGAAGATCTCGTTGATGAATTGCTGGAAAATTTTTGGAGCTCCTTTAAGTCCGAAGGGCGTGACCCGGAATTGGTACTGCCCCAGATGGCAGTTGAAGGCGGTCTTCCAGCAATCTTCAGCTCGCACTCGTATCCTATAAAACGCTTCCCGAATGTCCAGTTTGGTGAAGAGGCAGGCTTTTCCCAGCTGCGCCAAAATTTCGGACATCAACGGCAGCGGGTATAGACTCGCCGTGCTTATGGCGTTCAGGCCTCTGTAGTCTACACACAAGCGCAGCGTCCCGCCCGCCTTGGGGAGGAACAGAACCGGCGTCGCTAATGGGCTGGTCGAGGGCTCAATGAATCTCCTTTCCATGTTCTTGTCTATGAATTCCCTAAGGGTTTTTCTCTCCATCTCCGACAAGGCGTATAGCTTTGGGCTTGGTAGCTTTGCACCCGGCTCTATCTCGATCGCACAGTCTGACTTCCGGTGGGGAGGAAGTTGGTCACTTTCCCTTTCACTGAACACATCCTCCAGGTCTTGATATTCGTGTGGGACGCCAGGCCTCGGCCGTGGCCACTCCTGCTCCCTCAGTGACTGGGCCCTCACCTCCTTCGTATTCGTCTATCTCTGCCTGAGCCTCTCCTTCCCGGAACTTCACCACCCCTGTTTCCCAATTGATCTGGGGGTTCTGCTTCCGGAGCCATGGGATCCCCAGGATGACTGGTTGATGTGCCATGGGCGAGAGAACGAACTGTAGCCTCTCTTCGTGGGTTCCGATCTGAATCCCCAAGTTCCCCGTTTTTTGGGTTGCTGGTTTTCCATTGGCTGGGGTCCCATCTAACTGGGAAAGAAGGATTTGGGCCGCCAGGGCCTGGACTCTTACTCCCAGTTGTCGGGCCAGTTGGGGAGACATCAGGCACCGGGTGCACCCGCTATCTAGCATCACCTCTGTCCCTACTTCTTGGCCCCCCTCGGGGTTCCACAGCCTTATGTTAAATTTAAGGGTGCCGCAGCTTAGGAGTTCGGACTCACTGCCCTGGGAGGGTTGGATCTGCCGCCGGGCGCCTACAGCAGATCGTTGTCATTTCCCGACGTCCACTCCGGAATTCTCTCCTCGGCCTCCGTCCCGGGCTCCTCGGGCTCCCGTAGGCTGCACGGTGCGCGCGCCGTTTCCGCCGCTACCACCGCCTTGCCTCTGGAGGACTTGGGGGCATCCGCCGGTTTGGGTTCTGGCGTCTTTTCGGCCCTGGGTGGGCCCACCTTCCGGCGGCATTCGGCTGCGCGATGTCCTTCGCGCCCACAGGAGTAGCACGCCCCTCTTTTCCCTTTCCATTATGTACCAGTCAGTTTTAAGCATGAGTTTTAAACGTGTGTCCTTTGTCCCCTGTTTTGTGTATTTTATATGTATTTTTAAGAAATACATTTTAATATCTTTATATCTGTGGTATTTTTGCAATTTTTATGTGTTTAAATTATTCTGTAACCCACCTTGAGCCACGAGGAGAGGCGGGTAAGAATTATTATTATTATTATTATTATCATTATTTAAAAGATGGTGGATTTTTCACATGTTTTGAATTTGAATTTAACTTGTTTTTTGCATTACCCATGCTATTTCTCCATACAACCCAAATAAACATGTCTATGTATGTGATTTTCCTCTCCTACTTCACAAGTACCTTCATAGGATTCCCGACCTTTATTGTGAGATCCCTAGAGAATTCCCTAGGACTGAAAAAAAAGTGTGATGCTGTAACTCTTCTGTTTCATCAGAGCTTCGCCTTGTGAATGGCTCCAGTAACTGTTCTGGAAGGGTCAATGTGTTCCAAAATGAAACGTGGGGGACAATTTGTGATGCCGGCTGGGATCTACGGGATGCCCTAGTTGTGTGCCGGGAACTGGGCTGTGGAGAGGCCTTAAACACATCTGGTGGAGCACGTTTTGGAAGAGGGACTGGTCCCATCTGGCTAGAGGGAATGAACTGCACTGGGAAAGAAGAATCTTTAAGGCAATGCCCCAAAGGACAGTGGGGAGATCACAGCTGTGACCACGGCAGAGATGCAAGTGTGGAGTGTGCAGGTAGGATTGTATCACTATAAGATAATGAATCGGTATAAAGGCAAATTGCCAAGTTGTTATTCTTGTTATTTGACTTATGACACCCTCATGAATGAGAGAGCTCCACAAGCTTAGGTCATCAACTGTCCTGCTCCTGTCTTGTAATACATGTCCTCGACTTCAGTGACTTCATTATCTGCTTTGAACTGGAATATATGGCAGTGTGAACTCAGATGTGAAGCAGATATTGTGGGATTTTCTGCCCTGATGTGTTGGGTTATATGGCTGTGTGGAAGGGGTTTGTTCAACAGTGGAACTCCCTGCTTTGGAGTGTAGTGCAAGGACCCTCTTTGGAGGCTTTTAAACAGAGGCTGGATGGCCATCTGTCAGGAGTATTTTGATTTTGCTTTTTCTGTATGGCAGGGGATAGGAGTAGATGTCCCATACAATATCTTCCATCTCTATGAGTTTATGATTCTATATCAGGATCTTCCTGCTCATTGTAGGTATTTATAGCCCAACGTTGGGAGGTGGAAAGCCGTGAATCTTCCCCAGGATTAAGCCAATGAGGTGACAGTCAAAACATGCGAGTAAAAGTTTGATCAGTAAGCACATTTCAGAAACATTAACAACCTTAGATATGCAGATGA